>VZZY01024408.1:59456-89451 GCA_013400335.1 Eurystomus gularis
GGGGGGGGGAAGCTGTTTTATTAATATGTAATAATTTCATCCCAAAACGGCAGCAGGGACGGTAACGGCTTTTCCCTCTGGAGAAGCAGCTTCCCAACATCCCTCTTGTTGCTGCGTTCTCCTTTCTCTCCTCCTCCATTTCTCGCAACAGGTGGAAATCGTAGTGGAAAAAAAAAAAAGAAAATAGTGAAGAACTCCCCTTGTAACGCTTTGACCTGCAGCCCCCGCTCTCCCTGAGCCGGGAATCGCTGCTGCCAGAAAATCGGCTCCCCAGAAAAACCTTCCCGGTCACAAGACTCCAAATCCAGGGATCAAGGCTCGAAATAAGCAAGACCTACTTTTTTTTTTTTTCTCCTTCAGTCCCCAGAATAACTCCCCGAGCTACAGCCCAAGGGCCGGGAGTCCTGGGGGATGCTGCAGCAGGGGAGGGCCAAGGGAGCCGGGGTTTGGGAAATCTGGGGGTTTTTTTTGGGGGGAGAGCGTAGGAATGGTGATAGGGAGCTTATTTTTTTGCTGTAAAACACCGAGGGATTAAAATTGCAGAGTACCAGCTTCGGGAAAGCAGCGAGGGGGCGGATGGAGCTGAGGAGCAGCAGCAGGGACCGGTGCGGTGGGGAGTTTCGCAGCCTTGGGATGAGGAGGATGCTCCTTTGCCTCCTCCCTGCTCTGGCAGATCCTCCAGCGCCCCAGCATCGTCCTGGCATCGCCCCGGCTCTCCCCAGCATCATCCCAGTATTGGCCTGCCTCTCCCCAGTATTGCCCCAGCTCTCCTCAGCATCATCCCAGTATCACCCCGGCTCTCCCCAGCATTATCCCAGTATTGTCCTGGCTCTCCCCAGCATCATCCTGGCATTGTCCTGGCTCTCCCCAGCATTGTACTGGCATCATCCTGGCTCTACCCAGCATCATCCCAGTATCATCCTGACTCTTCCCAGCATCACCCCAGCTCTCCCCAGCATCATCCTGGCATCATCCTGGCTCTCCCCAGCTTATCGCAGTACTGTCCTGACTCTCCCCATTTTATCCCAGTACTGTCCTGGCTCTCCCCAGCTTATCCCAGTACTGTCCCAACTCTTCCCAGTTTATCCCAGTACCGTCCTTGCTCTCCCCAGCTTATCCCAGTACCGTCCTGACTCTCCCCAGCTTATCCCAGTACTGTCCCGACTCTCCCCAGCTTATCCCAGTACTGTCCCAACTCTTCCCAGTTTATCCCAGTACTGTCCTGGCTCCTCCCAGTTTATCCCAGTACTGCCCTGGCTCTCCCCAGCACCGTCCCGGCTCGCCCTTCTCGCAGCAGGAGCCCCAACCGCTGCCGCTCTTCCCGTGCCCAGCCCGGCTCTGCCCAGCGCCAGGGCCCAGCCTGGAGCAGCGTCCGGCCCTTCCACCCCGCATCGCTCGGCTCCCACCTCCACCTGCCCATCGCAGCAGCCCCCGGCCCACCAGGAGCCATCACGAGGTGGGATTCCAGCCCCACGTTCCCAATTCCCATCCCCGTGGAGCTCTCGGCCGCTCTCGGGCCCGGGGGGATCCCATCCGGCAGCACCCACGCGCTGCTCCCGCCGCGCTTTGTCACCCGGGGGTGACGAGAACCCGCCACGGCACGTGAGGCCCTGGGCCTCAGGCCAAGGGCAGCAAGGAAAGACTCCTGGGGTGGGTTTGGTTTCTTTTTTTTATACATTAGAACATTTATTTCTCAGAGAGAAAATATAGTCTCAGACAGTCAGGTTATAGTAGGTAAAATTAGCGTTTTTTTTCTTTTTTCTTTCTTTCTTTCTTTACAAGCATAGATTTTATTACCTCTCTTATACCATCTGATATAAACAACTCTAGAAAGCAAATAAACTCGCTTTCTACAATAAATAGAGCGACCTGTGCTTTACAGCAGACTGACAGTGACGTTCAGGTCCCGTAGCGACAGCAGGAGATCAGCCCGTCCCAAAACCCCCAAAATGTCATTGAAAAAAAAACCCCAAACCCAACCAAACCAAACCGAAACAAGAAAAAAAAACCCAAAACCAACCAACCAAAACAAAACCCCAAACCCCAAACTCTCCGGATTTTCAAACACATACACAGGTCACGAGTCCACAGCTGAGCTACCACCCGGAAAAGTGTATGTTCTTTTCAATAAATTACACGGTGTGCATATAAAAGACCCGGCGACACAACTGAGGACTTCAAGAATGGTGACAATAGGTCTGAATAATTTAGAACAATATTTTACACCTATATACACGACAGCCTTCCCGAGCCACACTCCGTAGGCATCATTATTTACCATTATTATTATTATTATTATTATTATTACAAAATCCTATGCCCCATCTCTATATGTTACAGGAATCGTCCTTACAGTGTGGTTCCATGTCCCAATGTATAAGAAGTGGTATTTTTAAAAAAGTAGACCAAGTAGAAATGGCAGTGATTACTCCCCCCCTAGGCATCATTATTAATTATTATTAACGACTATTGTTTCGACCCCACATTCTCTTCAGTATGAAAAAGTGGAAAATAATAAAAAAACCCACCGAGTTCCAAAGCGAAACGCTGCTATTCGAGCTACAATCACCTTTGGTTCTTAAAAATGGGAACGCAAAAAAAAAAGAACGAAACAAACCAAACCAAGGGCGAGAGGCCAGAAGAGCCGAGAGCTCGGGAGGCCCTTGGCTGCCAGGAGAGGTTGGGTTGTCCCCTGCCCGACCATCGCTTGTCCCCGTTCTCCTGACGCAAGCCCAAAGCCGCAGGGGCTCCGTGGGGGGAGCGCTGAGAGGCCCCCGCAGGGCAGGGAGGTGTGAAGGCAGGATGGAGACAGGATGGAGGGAGGATGGAGGAAGGATGGAGGGAGGATGGAGGGAGGATGGAGGAAGGATTGAGGAAGGATGGAGGCAGGATGGAGGCAGGATGGAGGAAGGATGGAGGCAGGATGGAGGGAGGATGGAGGGAGGATGGAGGAAGGATTGAGGAAGGATGGAGGCAGGATGGAGGCAGGATGGAGGAAGGATGGAGGCAGGATGGAGGCAGGATGGAGGGAGGATGGAGGAAGGACGGGAGGCAGGATGGAGGGAGGATGGAGGAAGGATGGAGGCAGGGTGGAGGAAGGATGGAGGAAGGACGGGAGGCAGGATGGAGGCAGGATGGAGGCAGGATGGTCCCGTGCTCTCCAGAGCGTGGTTTCCACCCAAACCGAGCCGGAGGAGAACATCAGACAGGAAAAAGGGAAGAAACGAAGAGGAGCTTTACACCAACCGTGCGTAAACCGACACAAAAGGTGCGGCTCCCTCCAACCCTGATCAACCTCGGTGCCTGCAGAGCTGCTCCGGCCCAGCAGACACCTCCAACATCAGTTTTCTGCTTAAAAAAGAAGTGAATTCTCTTTGCTCGGACTCGCTACCGCACGACAAGGTGATGTGAGAAGTTACCGGGCGGGCACGGCCACAGGAATCGGAATTGAAAGGTGAAGCTACCAAACACACGTCCAGGATGTAAAGACAAACACACCCCAAAATCAGGGAATTCAATCAATAAATTCTCGTTTTTAAAGCTCTGTGCGTGGAAGTGTGAGCGGCACGGGGAGGGCACCGGGACAGCTCCAGCTTTTCCAAATCCACTGAGAGAAACCGAAACACCCACAGGCAGGAAAATCGTGACGAGAAATCCCAGCTACGGTTTTTATTTTTTTTTTTTAGCGTGTTTGGACAATCCATGTCAGTTTAAAAAAGAAAAAAAAAGAAAATGAAAAGGCCAATGATGGTTCGGGTAAATTTGGCACAAGAAAGTCCGGCTGGGATTTTCCCGGTGACGGGCTCCCGGGGATTATCCGGGGCTGGCTGATGAGTTCACAAGCCCCGGGGAGGCTGCCCGAGGCGTCAGCTCACCTTGGCTCCCGTCACCTTTTCCCACCCACCTCACTCCTGGCCCTGGGGACTCTACATTTCATCTCCCGCCGGCTCTTCAGCGAGACACATTCAGAAAGAAGCCGGACAGGGTTGTTTTTTTTTTTTTTGGCACATTCCAGGGTAGTTTGAGGAGCGCTGAGGGCCCCGGTCAGCGCACGGGATGCTCCGTTCTGCTGCCGCGCGGGTCCGGAGGGAAAGGAGCGGCCACCCCGAGCCCTTACAGGTAACTGGACGTGACGAAGGGATGGTCTCCTCGCACGCGGCTCATGTGAATCATGGCTCGGTCGTAGGCCACCTGCACAGACTTGCGGATGCTGGTTTTTCGGCCTTCCATCATCTTTAGCTTGTCCACGGTGTCGTCCACACCGAGGGGATAGACTTTGTCACGCGGAAGCCACTGCCTGCAAGAGAAAGGAGAGCGCAGAGCCCCGTCACCGAGGGCATCGAGAGGGGAGATGGGGAAAGGAGAGCAAGCACCTGGAGAGGCCTCTTGTCCTTGCAGTGCTATGGCCAAGCTCTCTCAGGAGGCCAACTGGCTCTTGTACCTGCTGCTCAGGCCAAGGAGTTGGTCCTAAGTGTTTCCAAGACATGGCCAAGTCCTCCAAGACATGGCCAAGTCCTCCAGCTCCTCAAGCATTCCCCACATACGTCAGCAGCAACTAGTCACTGGTTGTCTTCTCCTCTCCAGGAGCAACTAGCTGGGGTCTTTGGGGTCTTTGTGGCCCTTCTGCAGCGTCACTGAAGTCACCAGAATTTGGATCTGGCACTAAGAAGGGGTTTCAGGACTTTCCTCAGGTGCTTCAGTTTCCCATCAACTGCAAACAAGGCTCTAAGTGGCCACTTCTGTGACCTACTTGTTCATAATTCACACCCCATCATGATGCCACAAATGTTTAACTGTCTGTATTGGACGTGGAAGAACCACCTGTGGCCAAAACACCTTCCTGCTCGAGCACCATCTTCCCTCTCCTTGGAGTCCTTACTCAAGGCTTTCAACACTCCTTGGAGCTCCAGAGGAAATGTGGAAACTCCTGCATCCCACAGAGTAGCAAGTTCAGGGACTCCCATGGTGGAATGTGAAGTGTTGATCCCCAGAAAGCTCTGCCTCATTCCAAGAGGCTCTAAAACATCAGGGGTTGGGTGGGTACAACTATCTGCAGCATCACTGAAGTCATCAGAATCTGGATCGGGAACTAAGAGGGGGGGTTTGAGGACTTCCCTGAGGTGCTTTCGCTTCCCACCAACTGCCAACAAGGCTCTAAGTGGCCACTGAAGAGTGGAAACATCCACCTGAGCTTCACCAGGAGCAGGGCAAAGCCAGGGAAACGCTGATCTTCATCAGGAAGGTAGTTTCAATTCCACGTTTGGATTTCGATGTCTCAAAATGGTGACAGCAGCACCGGGCAGCACGGCGCTGCCACCGACTTCCCGCCAAAAATCGCGAGGAACTCTCTGAAGAACACGCTCCGGTAACGAGGGGCAGTGGAAGAACGCAGCGTGTTATTGCTGCTTAATAATCCGGCGGGTTTGGCGTGCGGCTGCCTGCCTCAGCGCGGGGACTCGCCTCTTTATTTTCCAGTTTCACAAGTTTCCCGTTGTTTCACGCACAGATTTCAAAGCCTTGTTGCTTATTTTTGAGGCACTTCACCGCTTTGTGGCTTATCGTATCTGGCCGGGTTATTGTCACCATAGGAGCACGGTCGGCCACCGGAATCAGCAGCTGCAGTCTGTCTTGAGGGAGAACGGAAAAAGGCCTCGAGACACTTCACTCGCCCAGAACCGGGTGCTCACACCTGCGTTTTCCATCCTAAACAAACACCTCGCTTTGAAAACCGCAGGTATGGAAAAATCAGGCACGGCTAAATATGGAATAAACCCGGCAGCCTGCAGACGTTGCCCTGGAGATGTTTGGCAGATCTTTCGAGCACGGGCTGCTCGGTCTGCTGGTGTTCTCGTGTCCAAGGCGCTCTCTAGCTTGCCACGGGTTCTGACGGCTCATCGGCTCCTTGTGTGCCCGGGTATTTTTGGGGTGCTGTGACCCCTGGGTGAGGGACGAAGGGCTGCTCACCACGGGAGTGGAGTAGTCAGCCGTTGTGTTCCTGGGTGGCTTCCTTAGACTCTTCTTGACCGCTGCGTGTTTCAATTCTCCAATTTACACGTAACATCTTCACCATCAGAACACGCTCCCACGCGCCACGGACCGTGTTAAACCTTCCCTCCCTGCCCCAGCTTCCACCACGGGCCCTCGCCCTCTCCACACACTCACCAGGTTCTCTTGTTGTCAAAGAAAAGGACAAGGAAGAGCTTTTCTCCTGCCTCCGTCTGCCTCTGCTCCCCCAGCTTCAGCACATCCACGGGTGGGACGGGGATGGGGACTCCGTTGTGGAGCAAACCCTCGCGCGGCATCTTGGGGTCGATTATCTAGTGACGGAGGGAAAGGATATTGAAGTGTGAACCCCTTCAAATACTGCAGAGAATGTGGGTTTTTTAAATGTTCTTCCAGTTTATCCAAGCTAGACAATTAAAATCCAATTAGGACGGGTAAGTAAATTGGCTTGTTCTGTCTCGGCAGCAATTTTAAACGAATTTTCCTGCCCTCGAGGCTTCCCCCACGGAAGAGAAGCCGCTCAGTCCAAAAGCCAAGCACGTGATCCTAAAAAAAGGGAAGGATGTAAGCGCGCGGCTCTGTGTGGACGCCGATGGATTTATGCTAATGGATAATTCAGCACCAGTTGATACCACGGTGTTCATCCCCCTCACTCCCGGCTCGAGCACTACACGGAACCCCACCGCTGGACTCGGCCGGCACCGTGCCACTTCCCAGCAGCTCCGTGCTGGTGCAGCTCGGTTGAGTTCAGCGGCACCGCTCAGGTTCAGACTGGATCAGAACCTGGCCCAATATTCGGAGAGAGCTGAGAAGCAGAGCCAGCGGCCTGGGACTACAGCTGCTCTGGGGAGAAGGAGCAGCGGAGGCTTCGACTCTTGAGAGAGTCCAGCGGAGGCTACGAGGATGATGAGGGGACAGGAACAGCTGCCTGATGAGGAAAGGTTGAGAGACCTGGGGCTGGTTAGTCTGGAGAAGAGAAGCCTGAGAGGGGACCTAATGAATGTGGATCAATAGATGAGGGCTGGGGGTCCAGAAGAAAGGGGCAACCTCTTCTCACTTGTGCCCCGCGATAGGACAAGGGGCAATGGCTGCAAGCGAGAGCACAGGAAGTTCCACCTCAACATGAGGAGGAACTTCTTGACTGTGAGGGTTCCAGAGCACTGGAACGGGCTCCCCAGAGAGGTTGTGGAGGCTCCTTCTCTGGAGACCTTCAAGTCTGGATGTGTTCCTGTGTGACCTGCCCTAGATTCTATGGGCCTGCTTAACAGGGGGGTTGGACTCGACAATCTCCGGAGGTCCCTTCCAACCCCTCACATTCTATGATTCTGTGATTCTCCCCATGTAAAGCAGAAGTGTCTGTGAACAACATTTCACAGAAAGGAACAGCAAAGGGTGGATGCAACAGAATCACAGAAGAGGTGGGGGTTGGAAGGGACCTCTGGAGATCATCTCATCCAACCCTTTGTCAGAGCAGAGCAGAGCAGAGCAGCGAAGAGAGAAGAGAGAAGAGAGAAGAGAGAAGAGAGAAGAGAGAAGAGAGGAGAAGAGAGGAGTCCTCCTATCCCTGGCACCAAGAACGTTTTATAAATCACCTGCAATGCTCTGAAGCAATGAGCACAGGGAAAATTAACTGTTCAAAGGGGAAAGGGAAAAAAAAAAAACCAACCCAAAAAGCACATAGAGCATGATTTTGGGAAGTGTCCCTCTTCTGTCTGGTTACACCACACAGCGGCGCTGCGTTCTGGGCGAGAGCAGCAGGGTACTTACCAAGGCAGGGTAGGAGGGGTAGCCGCGGCACTTGGCCCACACCAGCTCCAAGGGCTCCAGCTCAGCCTGACTCTCGAAGGACATCAGGAGAGTCCTGCCTACGGGAGAGAAGGAGACATGGCTTAGGAGGGGGACTGTGGTTGGACTAGATGATCTTAGAGGCCTTTTCCAACCTAAGTGATTCTATGATTACTGGCAAGGAGGTCACGATAACACATGAAGCCACATCGTCATCTACCTCAGGCGTGACGGCCTGCATCAGCTCAGTGGAAATCAGCTAAAACAGATGAACTATCACTGTACTGAAAACAGACTGACAATATTTCTGCTTTATTAGTTAACCTGTTTGTTTCTGCAGCAAGGAGGAGGTGAGAATTGCACAACTCTTTCCTAACAAACCTGTTGTCCAGCTACTCGTTAATCCCAAACTATTTCTCTCGATCAAGATCTAGAGTAAAATGGAAAGCTGCTTATTGGCTGTACCTACGAGCTTTGGGAATCCAAGCCAGAGGTGACGCAGGCTGGGCAATGAGTGGATGGAGAGCAGCCCTCAAAGCCAACCGTATCCTGGGCTGCATTAAAAGTGTGGGCAGCAGGTTGAAAGAGAGGATTTTCTCCCTCTGCTCTGCTCTGGCGAGACCACACCTGGAGCTCTGAAGGCCCCAATACAGGAGGGACATAGACCTGATGGAGTGGGGCCAGAGGAGGCCATGGAGAGGATCTGAGGGCTGGAAGCCCTCTGCTGTGAGACTAGGCTGAGAGAGTTGGGGTTGTTCAGCCTGGAGAAGAGAAGGCTCCAGGGAGACCTTCTGGTGGCCTTTCAGTATCTGAAAGGGGCCTACAAGAAAGCTGAGGAGGGACTTTTGACAGGGGCTTGTAGTGATAGGACGAGGGCTGATGGGTTCAAACTGGAAGAGGGGAGATTTAGATTAGATGTAAGGAAGAAGTTCTTCACTCTGAGGGTGGTGAGACCCTGGCACAGGTTGCCCAGGGGGGGTTGCAGATGCCTCAACACTGGATGTGCTCAAGACCAGGTTGGATGGGGCTTTGAGCAACCTGGTTTAGTGGGAGATGTCCCTGCCCATGGCAGGTGGGTTGGATCTAGATGATCTTTAAGGTCCCTTCCAACCCAAACCATTCTAAGATTCTCAGACACACATCTCACCTGCATTAAACATAAAAAAATTAAGGTGCAGTGAGATCCAGCCTGGCCACGGTCAATGTCCAGCCGTCTTTATGCTCTGTCACGTTCTGCGTTAAGATAAAGCCACAGTCTCCTAAATCACAGGTCTAAGTCTATGCTTGCACCTAGCTTCAGATGAACTCTTCAGTACAGAAATCGAATTAAGTTCTGCAGTGAATAGCCACTACATCGCTGAAATTAGACAGCTACACAAGAGCTGAACTTTGGCCATTAGGCTCCACCAAACCAAATCCATCCTCAATGGATCTAAGGAAGCTGTGTCTGAGATGAAGTTGGCCTGCTGTTCAGAGAGCTCCTTTTTAATTCTCCTAAATACAAATATCTAGACTATTCTGAGGCCGTGTACTTTGGGGGTATATGATCTCTGCAGGACATGCCTTGTTCTAGTTGACAGAAGTCTATTAGCCAGCAATTTTTTCAAACTTTAGTCAGAAGTATTGCAAGAGCTCCATTCAAGACAAGAATAACTCATTTCCCAGCTCTGGAAAAGGAGTAATCTTCATTAGTGTGAATTTTACAGCAAGTAGTGCTTGCTCTGGGGTGGGTGAGATCCAACAGAATCCAGATGTATTCTTCCATTCATGGAATGATGTTCTGCACCAGAACTGTCTCACTGACTGCCATTCTCCCAGGACCAGCCCCGCTCTGTTAAGCCCATCTCCAAGGCAGATTGCTGAGCCCACGGGGATGAGAAGGGCTCCCAGGAGGACAGGAGCTGTGCAGGGGAACACGGGCACGCCAGGGAGTCAAAGCCAGGCTCTGATCTCCGCATAAACCTGCAATAACTCTATCAGTGACACACCGTAAGAAGGATGAGAACCTGGTTGTGCAGGCGCTGGGACGGCGGTGTAGTGCCTGGGGTGGTGTGACAGGAGCGTGACTTCATTTTCAGAACAGTCTGACAAAGACAACTTTGTCACAAAGACCTTGAAAGCAGCGATGGCAACACAAGAGGGAACGGCTCTGAAGTCACCTCCAGAGAGACCCTTCTGATAATTACCACTTACTGCTTCTATCGCAGCACCATTCAAGAGAACTAGCCCCAAAAGAGGAGGAGACAGTGCCAGGCACGTCACACACACCACCACCCACCCGAGGAGCACGCAGGGCACAGGCCACCAGCAAAAGTGAAAGCAGGAAGAACCTTTGATGCAATCACCTACATTTGTAACAAAGCAGGGGCAGTCAGCAGCCTGATGGTACAACCTGGATAGTCCGTGAGGGATGGTTCCTGGTGTGCACTGAGACCTGCTCCCCTCGGTTTAGATGGCTGGAAGCCCTATGGTGTGGTGGGGAGCAGGGTGCTCCCCAAAGCAGGGTGTGCTGCACAGCCGTTCTCACCTGAGCTGCTGTAATCGGAGTCTCCGTTCACACCTTCCAAGAAGGGCACCCGGGAAAGGGCTGGTTTCCCTCGACTTCGCTTGGGAGGCATCAAACCACTGCCAGAAAGATATGGAAAAGCAGGTGTCAGGAGAAAACAGATTACCCTTGAAAACAAAGCCAAGTAAACAGATTCTTCAGCTCTGTTTAAAATACTGCAAAATGACCGTCCTGGTGCACCTTTGACATGAAAAGAACACTTGATACCTAAAGAAACCCACCAAAGACTTCATGCTGGAGAGCACAGATGCCATTGGACTCTATGAGCTCATGGCACACAAAATCCCAGTGTGGTGGGGGTTGGAAGGGCCCTCTGGAAATCATCTCGGCCAACCCCCTGCGCCAGCAGCTCACCCAGAGCAGGGGGCACAGGATCGTGTCCAGGCACCTTTGGAAGCTCTCCAGAGAAGGAGACTCCACAACCTCTCTGGGCAGCCTGGGCCAGGCTCCCACACCCTCACACCAAACAACTTTCTCCTCCTGCTCCCATGGAACCTCCTGGGTTCCACTTGGTGCCCGTTGCCCCTTGTCCTGGCGCTGGGCACCACCGACAAGAGTCTGGCCCCATCCTCTTGCCCCCCATGGGCCCTTGAGCTCTTGATCAGCATTGCTCAGATCCCCTCTGAGGCTTCTCTTCTCCAGCTCAGCAGCCCCAGGGCTCTCAGCCTTTCCTCAGCACAGAGATGCTCCAGGCCCCTCAGCATCTTCGTAGCTTCCACTGGACTTTCCAGTAGAGAAGAGCTGGAGGTCCTATGCCTCCAAGGGGCTCGGCATGTGCTAAGACAATTTACTGAGGTGCCACGTGCTTCCCTCAGGCTGCTCAGAACCTGACTGTGGAGGTGGGATCACTCTGCTGCAGAGAAAAGCCCTCACACCAACATTGCTCCTCCAAACCCAGGGCCTTGCCCCTTGTCACAGGTATGAAAGTGTTTGCAGATTTATAACGGAAACACCCATCAAACCTTAGCTACAACTGCAGAATTTTAATGGCCATTGTTTAGGATCATTCTGCAGAGAGAAGTTTTAATTTGAAAAATGCTCCTGGGATTCAACCCTGCAGCAGAATAATTTATTACACAGATAAATAGTTTTAAACTGTAGCTTCAGTCCCGAGAACGGGCATGCACAGGGAGTTTTACGATTTCAGTGCTCAACTGACATTGCAAGCCTGAAATCTTACAGGACTAACTCACGTGCACGACTTGAGTCAGTGTTGGGAGGGCTGGATAGGTAGAGAAGACCAGAAAATGGATATGGTACCCACCTACACCTACTTCATCTGACCAAAAGATGACAAAAGTTTGCTTTAAGTCCTGTCTGAAGGGCCTGATTCTGCTCTTCAACCTCCAAGAGGAAGAAAGCAGCAATTCAGTAGGTGGTGGAAGTTCAGATTCACCTGCAGTGCTGAACTGGACATTTGAGCTCAAGGCTTTTCTAGCTTTAGCCCTCAAGAACCACAAGAAGGTATGAAGCAGCAGAGAGGATGGCCCGTGCTGGGGAACAGGAGTGTAACAGACACCCACTTACTTGAAAAATCAAGCCCTGCTTTTGGGACCTATAGCTTAAGAAGCTGGGATGGAACTGGAGAAGCTTTTTGTCTTAAGGGTCATCACACAAAATAAGTAACAGTTTGGGCTGGGTTTGAAACAAAGAAGCTGAAGGATAAAGCTGGGCAGATTAATCCAGATACAGAAGACGTTCTGGGATCATGGGGCACTTACCTGCAGGCTTCAAACACCAGGCCAGAGCTGCACTCGGAGTCGGAGCCGCTCTCCGTGTGCTTTGCGAAGCCGTTGGTCACTCCTGCCGAGGAGACAAACGGGAATCAGCCCAAAGAAGCAGCAGCAACACCGGGAGATGCTGCCAAGACTCAGGTAGGGTCATTGTCCCACGGCCGCCAGCCACAAAGATTCCGAGTGCTTCCACCAGAGGAAATCCTGCACCGAGTTCCCCAACCTCAGCTGCAACCAAAGGCTGGCTAATAAAAGGGATTTCTACCCCCAACACGTGAAAAATTTGGCTGTCTCTGAAGAAGCAAGCGCTGGAAGAGAGCCCAGGGAAGGTACAGGAGAGCTCTGCACAGCACCCAGCTCATGGGAGAAGCCCAGAGGCCAGAAAATGAACCACTCGCTCATCTGGCTTCAAGTGTACTCGGAAAAGGCAAGGAGGCTTCCCGCTGACTGCCACGGGCTTCTCCTGCCTCTCCCCGGGCCTGGCTGCCGGGCTGGTCCCTGCCCACAGGACTGGCGTATAAAACCACGGCTCATGGGGCTACAGGTTCCTTGCTGAGAGAAAACTGCTCTAGGAAGAACTTAGTGCTTCAATTTATCAAAATGAGATTTTGCAGTGCACAGAGCGGACACTGCGAAAGCAAATTCCCCCCAGGTCCCACCATCTTCTTCTCTGGCCAGGACATAGGTCACTGCAGCCACGAGTGCAATATTTCGCTGCTTTGCCCCAGCAATCTGTCCTTCACTGCCAGGTTTCCTGCTCTGTGCGTGGGAGGGAGACCAGCACAGAGAACTGGGACCACCGCCGAGCTTAGACAAGGTCCACAGGCAGAGCCAGGCAGCGCTGCACAGGGAATGACCCAGGAGCATCCCCAAGCCCAGAGAGGGTGCAAGAAGCCAGATGACCAAGGCCTTGCCCCATCCAGGGACCCACCACCCCCAAGCTCCCCGTGGGCTCACCAAAAGCCCGTAGCCACAGAAAGGGCAAATTCATGCCAAAGCCACTTTTGTTTTTCCAGCTGTAAATATGGAAGGGCCTCAAGGAGCACATTTCTGGGCAACACCTTGTTCTGACGATGCCAATCACACCGACCTGCTCCTGCGGTAACACAGATCCAGCACAGCAGAGACTCCCTCCCAGCAGGAGAAATCCATCACGTTTGAAACAGCAGAAGGAGCTGAATCACAAAAGCAGTGCTGCAACTCACGGGGAAAACCCACCGGTGCTGCTTCAACCGAGGAAAAATGTCCCTGCTGAGTTACCAAGGATTTTCCAGCATCCTACCTTTATCTTCCCTTTTTTAATTTCAGCCTCTCATTCTGACCTCTCTCCATTGTGGGCAACTCCTCTCTGCTTTAATTACTGGCGGATGACGACCGTGAGTCCCTCAGCTCTCTGGAGAAGCCATTTGTGTTTTCTTTAAGCTGTCCTGGTTACTCCATCCCCACATTCAATTGCTTTCCTCCCACTCTCAATTTGCTCGTGATCTTCTACCAGCCACGTTAGCTTTATGATAATATTTGAGGTATGGGCTAAGGCAAGTCTTAGAGCTGGAACCATCCCACACTGGCTGGGGATCATTACAGCCACGTATGCCACGTCTGTACATCACACACGCTGTGTAATTAACACCGAATTAAAAACAAATCACGTTGCTGTCACTCAGGGATTCCTTTTCACCTTGTGTCTTTCCACATTTCATCTTGGCTGTTTGTTCTCGTTTGTAGATCTAATTTGAAAAGGAATCTGCTCAATATTCCCACTAATTTTATCTCTGCTCCTGGAACTCGGGGTACAGCTGATCTAAAAGGAATGTTTAGCATCTATCTTACATGAGTCAGGTTGGCCGGGGCTCTGAGCAACCTGCTCTAGTTGCAGATGTCCCTGCTCCCTGCAGGGGGTTGGACCAGATGAGCTTGAAAGGTCCCTCCCAAACCAAACCATTCTAGAAGAAAAACCCCAAGGATTTACCTCTCTGTCCTGCCTGCCTGGGTGACCTCTCGCCATCGCTCTCGCTGCAGGTCCTGCTCTGCGGCCGCTTCCGAGCTTGTCGCTGCCCGTCAGGGCGGGAGGGTGAAAGCTGCCCGTGGTCCTCCCCGTTCTCCAGGGAGCAGTCCAGGCCTCTTTGCAGCTTCACCCCGTTCTTGGCTTTTTTAAAAAGGACAGATGTCCGTCGGCCCACGCCGCTGAAGGGGGGGCTGGCGGGGGTGTCCGCAGGCGGCAAGGCCAGGCCGTTCAGGCCATTGTCACTGAGCAGGCGCTGGAAGGCTTGGCTCTCCCGCTGCAGAGCCTTCTTCTCAAAGAGCTCCCTGTCCGACATCACCCTCTTCCGCAGCTGATTCAAGGACTTGCTTTCACTGATGGGTTTGAGCGTTGGAGGGTCCTGCAGAGAGTCCAGCTCTGAGAGGGAGGGTGCAGGTCCAGTGGGCTCCAGAGTGGGGGGGGGCGGGGGCTTGGCATCATCTGCTAAAGGAATAAAGAATCTGCTTGAACATTTTAGGAAGACTTATTCCCAAAACTACCAACAGCCATTCCCATCTCTTGCTAGGGTCAGAGACAGAAGAAACAACAGGTCTTGACTGTTGACATGCACTAGGGAGCTGGAGCTAAATCCTCTCACCTTTCTCCCCTTCCTCGTCGCCTTCCCTCGGTGTTTTATCCAGCTCGTCTTCCCGCAGCACTGGCTCCCCGTTGGGCATGGTCTTGTTCTGCTGCTGGGCCAGCTTCTGCCGAATGGAGTTGATCTCCCGTCTCAGGAGCCGGATGCGTCGCGTCCGGGCGCCGCTGGAACGCATGGTGCTCACCATGTCTAGCTTCTCCAGCAGCTCCTTCAGCTGGGCCTCCAAGGAGAGGTGAGCCCGATTCTCCGGGAGGAGGATATTATCCACTGCATCAAAAGAGAGTGTAGCAGTGAAGGGAAGGAGTAAGGCTTCTGGAGGAAGCGTTTGGGACCACTGCCATGCCTCATGCCCTTTGAGTTCATGAACCAGTTGCTCTAGTTGAGGGATTTAAGAACTATTAACCTTGGAGCTCAGACTTCCTTCATTTAGGTAAAGAGCAGCTGATTTAACTTGCGCTGCCCTCCAGTTCCCGTTACCATCCTGGTGACATTAGTGACAGGCCATGTGTCTGCAGCCCACACCAGGCAGCTCACAGCCCTGGTCCTTGGCACAAACCCATTTCATTGCCAGATTAGATACAAAATCAGACCACAAACAGAACTGGCCAAAAAATCATAGAATTGTTTTGCTTGGAAGAGACCTTTCAGATCATGGAGTCCAACCATTCCCCCAGCACGGCCAGGGCACCACTAACCCTTGGCCCTCAGCACCACATCTCCACGGCTTGGAAACCCCTCCAGGGATGGGGACTCCACCACTGCCCTGCCCAGCCTGGCACAGCCCTTCACAACCCTTGCCAACAAGAAATTGTTCCTCATCTCCAAACTAAACCTCCCCTGGTGCAACTTGAGGCCGTTTCCTCTTGTTCGGTTGCTTGTTCCTTGGGAGAAGAGCCTGACCCCACCTGGCTCCAACCTCCTTTCAGGGAGTTGTTGAGAAAAAGAATGTTTAATAATTCCTCTGGCTCTGCTGATGGGCTGGCATCCACCGGAGCAGGGCAGACAGCTGCGGGCTGTGCTATCATACACCAATAGACACCAATACCAATTTCATATCAGACTGTTGGTCTGCATCCAAGAGGGCTGCAACACTTAGGAATGGGATGGCAGACTGCAAGCTCTGTGTGCTGGATGGCAGAGGTATTCTCTGCTAAGTTCAGCCAAGTTATTAAACCAGTGCTTTGGAGCTCCATCTCATGACGGCTGTGAGAATGGATGTCGTCGTGAATAGAAAGTCTCAGCTAGAAGGACCGCTTGGGTCCCAGTAACCCCACACCACCCTGTCCCAGCCTGCAGTGCTCCATGTCACCTAGTTACTCTACATATTCACAGAACCCCACCATGGTGGGGTTGGAAGAGACCTCTGGAGATCATCTCATCCAAGCCCCCTGCTCCAGCAGGTCACCCAGAGCAGGGGGCCCAGCATTGTTTCCAGGCACCTTTGGAATCTCTCCAGACAAGGAGACTCCACAACCTCTCTGGGCAGCCTGGGCCACGCTCCCACACCCTCACACCAAACAACTTTCTCCTCCTGCTCCCATGGAACCTCCTGGGTTCCACTTGGTGCCCGTTGCCCCTTGTCCTGGCACTGGGCACCACCGACAAGAGTCTGGCCCCATCCTCTTGCCCCCCATGGGCCCTTGAGCTCTTGATCAGCATTGCTCAGATCCCCTCTGAGGCTTCTCTTCTCCAGCTCAGCAGCCCCAGGGCTCTCAGCCTTTCCTGGGCACAGAGATGCTCCAGGCCCCTCAGCATCTTTGGACCCTCCGCTGGACTCTCTCCAGTAGCTCCCTGGACTTTGCCAATTTACAATGAAATAAATGTACAAGCTTTCCTCAGAGAAAAAAATCCTAGACCAACTCTTGCAGCGTTCTTTAAAATACCAAGTTAGTGCCAGACCATGGCACAAATCAAACAGTGTGGGCAGTTGCCTGCCTCTTCCAAGACATATGTGCAGTAGCTGAGCTGGAGCCAAGCTGCACCCAGCTCACGTGAAATCCCCCTTTTTGAGACTCCAAAGGAGTTTGATACATGCTTAGATAAATAGATGGATGGGAGAATTCTCATATGCTGAACAAAGGCTATAATTTCCATGCAGGCTGAGTGACATGCTCAGAACAAAGAACATAGTTATGATCTACCTGGAAAAAAAAAAAAGAAAAGAAGTTAATCAACACTCACCATCCTCCCAAGAAAAGCGGTAAAAGTCCTCGGTTTTGGGTGACTCAGGCAGGTGAATCCCCACATCAGTGTCAAAGCCGATGTTTTCAGCCTGCCGCCGCGCATGACGCAATATCGCTCCTCCGAGGTCTCGGAGCCGGACAGCTGCTCGGTGGAAAATCGTGTCTTTAGCATTATACCTCATGCAGTTGGTAACTATAAGGTTAAAGTCTTCCTCAAACTCATCCAATGTTCGGTACAGGTGGGACTCCAGCTTCCGCCTCATGGTGGAAAAATCCATTGGGTTGGAAATGAATTCCAGGTAATCTGGAACCTAAACATATAAAACCTGTACAATTACAAAAACCATTTACTAGCCAACCAGAGCGCATCCATCACAAGCACTCTTAATGCCCTTTCCACCAGCAAGGGCCAGCGCCAGCAGTTTATTTCTGTGTCACCCGGTCAGGGCATTCACATCCTGGCTCTGCAAAACGTTACTTGAGACGTGCTGAAGCTTCCAGAAAACAACACCCTTTTTTTTTGGCCCGGAAGGACACCCCCATCGTGAGTCCTCTTTGAGATATCCTCTAGTCCACCAGCAGCTTGGGACAAGGTAGTTTGTGCTTCCAGGGTTATGAGAGCACACGAGCTTCTGCCCAGCGATACCTCATCTACAACCCATTAGCCACCTTTAGGAAAGAGACTTGCCTCGTTCAGGTTGACAGGCTCTGCAAAGATCTGGGCAGCGTCTTTCTCCTGCAGCAGGTCCAGCGTTGTGCGCAGAAGGACATTGAAGGGGGTCAGCTGTAGCTCCATAGCAGCCTGCTGAACCTTGACCTGGGAACAGGAGGACAGCGGTGAGCACATTATTGAGGACAGGGTATGCGAGTGGTGCCTTCCTCCGGTTTCTCCTGAATCATCATCACCCCAGCTCTGCTCAGTGCTGGAACATCGGGTCATCATACCACTAGCCTGGTAGACTCACTGCTGAAGAGTTTCTGGCAAACACCTTGTCCTCTCCATGTGCAGGATGCTCACAAGCAGCCGGCGCTTTGCAGAGTCCAACTGCACAGACCAATCCTCCCGTGTGGGGAACTCCTGTTTATCCAATCTCATCAAGCCAAAACAAGAGGAAACCCCAGAAAATCAAAAGATAATACAACTGAAAATGAGAACAGGAAGAAGCTTTTCATGCCTGGTAAATGATCCTGTAGAACTCCCTGCCTCGAGATAT
Source organism: Eurystomus gularis (assembly GCA_013400335.1). Taxonomy (NCBI): domain Eukaryota; kingdom Metazoa; phylum Chordata; class Aves; order Coraciiformes; family Coraciidae; genus Eurystomus; species Eurystomus gularis. Next base: position 77,559 of record VZZY01024408.1, read on the forward strand.
TATTACGGCAATTAGCAACATTATACAACAGTTAAAAGTATGTAGGCGCCTCTGTGAACAACCACATCCATAATTAGACCAGAGAGCATAAACAAAGTGTAAGATGCAAGTTCTCACACTTCAAGGCAGAAGCCAAACAACAACAGCAGTGAGATGTCTGTGAATCCCCGATACAGCGTCTTACATCTTTTATGAAGTCTCTAATCCTGCCTGATTTCAAGCAAACAAGTTGTAGCACCGGTTTGATGTCTTACGCTGAAACTCCAGTCAAAGGAGGCTGGAACAGGATAGAAGTATTTCTTTCTCCTTTAAGTAAGGCTTTAATTTCTTTGATCTTATAATCCCTCATGATGTCAGTAAAGCGAGCACAGGAAAGTAAGTGTGTTTACAAAAACTGTATTTGATGTGCTCAGCAACAAGACAGCATCAATGAGAGAGTGAACGAGGATGGATACAAATCCCACACTCTTCCCCCAGAACAGGAAAGAAGCTGAAGGAAAACTCAGGGCTCTGAAACATCCTTCTACACTCGCTGAAAAGCTGGATGGAGCTCCAACAAGGTACCCTTTTCTGTACCCTTTTCTGTCCCCTTTTCTTTTTATAAAGCACATCATACTTTCAACAGGCTTTTATGGATTTAGCCAGCTGTGATAGGGACGTATCACAAGATATCAAAAGCAAGCAAAGCCCAAGAGTGATTTTTTTTTTGATCCTCCTACCTAAAATATGTCCACACAGCAAGCAGGACTCAGCCACTGCTGCACATCGAGGACAATGCCGCAAATGAACCAGTGCTGGCATCAGAAGGACTCTAGAAAAGCTGTAGGTAGTTTCTGGCCGTGACAAAACAGCTCTCGGAGGAGCTGTGATCACAGAGGATGCTGCTTTTCCTCTGCCTGGCTCCCTGCAGCCAGCCTGAGAGCACTCGCAATGCCCGAGGCCGGGTGAGTCTTCACCAAGCTGTGAGAGAGCACAGTTGTGGCTGCAACCAGGGATGGCGAGCAAAGACTCTCAGTGGGCAACGCTGGCAAGCATGGGAAGCAACCGTACCTGGTACAACTTTGGAGAACTGCACACGGAACAAAGAGGAAACTGCAAAAATTAGTAAATGGTCTCCAACTCCGGGAGACCTTCTTGTGGCCTCAAAGTGCTTCAAGGGACCTGTCAGGAAAGTGGGGACAGACTTTGGAGCAGGGCCTCTTGGGACAGGACAAGGGGTGAGGGCTTTAAATTAAAAGAGGGAGATTTAGACTAGAGAGAAGGAAGGAATGTTTGATGCTGAGGGTGGTGAGAGCCTGGCGCAGGTTGCCCAGAGAGGTGGTCGCTGCCCCATCCCTGGAACCATTGCAGGTGAGGTTGGCCGGGGCTCTGAGCAACCTGCTCTAGTTGCAGATGTCCCTGCTCCCTGCAGGGGGGTTTGATTAGACGAGCTTGAAAGGTCCTTTCCAACTCAAACCTCAAACGAGTCTATGATCTTAAAGCTTTTTCTTCTAAAAAATGTACTTAGAGGGCAAAACACGGGAATTTTTCACTTTAGAAATGAAGAGCAGATTTGTGGTTTCGACCTCTCTCTGGAGTAGGTGTTACCAAACTCCTGAAACGATCATTAAAGAAGTTGTAGCTTCTACTCTGTCAAGAAGTCCATGCCCACAGCACAGGGGGGTGCTGTAGGCCAGGAACCAAACCCACTATCAGTTACACAAACACATTTTCCCAGCCCTCTGGAGCCCAGCCCTGGTGCTGAGGGCAGAGGCTGAGCAGAGCGAGCCTGTGGCTGCCACAGGGAGAGACGGAGACTCCATGGAAAGACGAAAAGCCTCAAGAAAATCTGTCATGTTCCTCCTCTGCCTCCTGCAGCACAGGTTGCTTGCACAGGACCGAAGCTGAGTGCAGAAACTTGTCAGCCAGAACTACCCACCTGCTCCCGTTTGAGTTTCTCCCTTTTACGGATCAGCTCGATGAGCAGCCGTGCGCGCTCCAAGTCATGCCGCAGTTTCTGCCAGTACTTCAGCTCTTCCTTCACTGCGCTGGTCTTCTCATCCTGCTCCTTCTGTAAGACACAGCAGTGGGGTGAGTTGCAAAGCTCTACAGGAGTCAACAATGTGGGAGTGCAGCCCAGAAACCAACTGTGTCCTGGGCTGCATCCCCAGCAGCGTGGGCAGCGGGGCAGGGAGGGGATCCTGCCCCTCTGCTCCACTCTGGGGAGACCCCCCTGCAGTGCTGGGGCAGCTCTGGAGTCTCCTACACAAAAAGGACATGGACCTGGTGGAGCAGCTGCAGAGGAGGACCACGAAGATGATGTGAGGGCTGGAAGCCCTCTGCTGGGAGGCCAGGCTGGGAGAGCTGGAGTTGTTCAGCCAGGAGAAAAGAAGGCTCAGGGAGACCTTCTGGTGGCCTTTTAGGCCTATCAGAAAGATGGGGACAGAGTTTTTACAAGGGCTTGTAGTAACAGGACAAGGGGTAATGGCTTCAAATTGGAAGAAGGCAGACTTAGATTAGAAATTAGGAAGACGTTCTTCACTGTGAGGGTGGTGAGACCCTGGCACAGGTTGCCCAGGGAGGTTGTAGATACCCCAACACTGGATGTGTTCACAGCCAGGTTGGACGGGGCTTTGAGCAACCTGGTCTAGTGTGAGATGTTCCTGCCCATGGCAGAGGGAGTGGAATTAGATGATCTTTAAGGTCCCTTCCAACTCAAACCATTCTATGATTTTGTGACTGGCCTCCTGCCTTTCCTCCTCCTTCTGGGCATGAATGGCTCTCATAGTCTTCCTCCTCTCTACTTGTCCCTTGTTCACGCTACATCCCCTCCTTCCGACGGCATTTATCGGCCGAACGCAACATCAGCCTGGCTGGATTTTACGTTATCTGTGAAGTTAGGCTGAAATCATTCTCCAGCCACACTCTAGGAACACGGTCCAGCACCTGCTCAATTACACCCTCCCTGCTTTTATATCCAAGTTCATTAAAGAAGCTGGAAATTTTTTCTGTCGGCTGCTGCACATCGAAGAGGCAGCTCAAAGCATTTACAGTGTGAAGGTGAAACGATAAGAGAAAGGAGCTATTATTATCCTCTTTTGTACCCAATAAGAAACAGAGCCACGGAAAAGAGATTTGCCAAAACACAAAGGAGCAGCCAGCGCCGGGAGATGAGCTCACACCTTCCAAGACACAGTTCAGTGGCTTCACAACGCAATCCTCCATCCTCCAAAAGCTTAATCAGTAGCTTTTTTAATGGTTTGGAGGGTATAGCTGAGTGACTTCACTTTCACATGATTGCCAAGAGAGGACAATTGCTCCATAAGGTCTTTGTGGTTTCTATTTATAGGGCATTTGTTTTTAGGAACTTACTTATGGTAAATTGCCAACTTAATACACCAGGGAAATGCTGCGCTTCCCCCGGCTCCAGACTGATGAGTGGGAAATATTTTTTTTATTAATCACCCAGAACAGTCTCCATGCAAACCACAAGCCTATACATTCCTCCAACTACAATAAAAATACACATGCACAACACGCACGATACCTACTGACAGGCTACGTTAGAGGGAAGAGTGTGACTGCTTCATTACTTCACCAACTGCTTCTCACAGAATCTCAGAACCCCAGCGTGGTGGGGTTGGAAGGGACCTCTGGAGATCATCTCATCCACCCCCCTGCTCCAGCAGCTCACCCAGAGCAGGGGGCCCAGGATCGTGTCCAGGCACCTTTGGAATCTCTCCAGACAAGGAGACTCCACAACCTCTCTGGGCAGCCTGGGCCAGGCTCCCACACCCTCACACCAAACAACTTTCTCCTCCTGCTCACATGGAACCTCCTGGGTTCCACTTGGTGCCCGTTGCCCCTTGTCCTGGCGCTGGGCACCACTGACAAGAGTCTGGCCCCATCCTCTTGCCCCCCATGGGCCCTTGAGCTCTTGATCAGCATTGATCAGATCCCCTCTGAGGCTTCTCTTCTCCAGCTCAGCAGCCCCAGGGCTCTCAGCCTTTCCTGGGCACAGAGATGCTCCAGGCCCCTCAGCTTCTTTGTAGCCACTGCTCTCTCTCTTGTAGTTCCTTGTCTCTCTTGACCTGGGGAGCCCAGCACTGGACCCAATACTCCAGAGGTGGCCTCACTAGGGCAGAGCAGAGGAGCAGGAGAACCTCCCTCGACCCGCTGGTCACACTCTTCTGACCGCGCCCCAAACGTGCCAAGCGCAGGGCTGTTTAACAGCATCAAGATCGAGTGACTCTGGACACCAGCTCAGAGGAGGAATCAAAGGAGTCCAGCGCTGATGATTATGTCTAAATTTCTCTATGAATATGAATGGGAGGGTCAGAAAAAGAAGCTGCAGGAAGAATGACCCAAAGTGGAATTTGGTCAGGACTCTGGAGCTAACACCCCTCTTCTCAAGGAGGGGATCTTTAATCACTCATGAGGAACGTGGTTTTATGATTCATCTGAGAGATCAGTCCACCAAGGGCCCATCACACCCTTGCACAATCCTGGGTCTCCTGACTCAGGGGACGAACTCCCTGCTGGCTCATCAACACCAATTCCAGCGGCACGATGCATACCCCCCTGATAGGCTAACTCAGCTCTTCAGGCACGAGCAACCAAGAGGACACCCAAAGAAACTTAAATTAGGTCCCCTTCTGCTCCTTTCACTCTCACTCCCCTTCCCAGCCCCGCATTGAGCGCATCTCCCCCCGGAATCCAGCTCTCCATCCTCCCATGTGGGTTCAGCCGAGGACCAGTTACCTGCTCCGCGTTCCTCTGGGACTGGAGGTGCGAGTGCAGGCGGCGGATCAGGGGGACCCCGTTCCTCGCCTGCCGCTTCAGCAGCCAGTAGTTGTGGAGCCTCTGCATGAACTGGTTCTTCCTCTGGAGGGAGAGGCCGCTGCAGATTTTGTTCAGCCTGAAGGAAGCAGAGAGGTGTCATGGAGCCCACTGCAAAGCAATCGTGACCCTGGTGATACCATCAGGTTTCCCAACAAAGCTTTGCGGTGTAGTTTCAATGTACAGGCTGAATTAAGCGGGAAACGGGTACAATCTGGGATGTCCCCACCATGAAGACATATGTGTCTATTCTCCACAATATTTCCCTCATTTAGTAGCGGCTCGGCCAGAGGTTCTCCCCAAGCACTTCCCACAGCACGGTCAAGGTGTGCAACCACCAATTCAGCTCTGAGCCTTCATTTCAAAACTACTTTCAGTGCCAAGAACTTTTCTGGGGGTCATTTAACTCTGACGTTATTAAGCCAGAGCCTGGGAAACTACCTTGGCAGGAGTCTGAGAAGAATTTATCACTTATTTTAACCTTTTCAAACCATTTCTTAAGATTACATGTGGTGCCTTATCAGCAGTTTTCCAAAGCTTATCTGTTAAGATACCAGCGACACTTCCTAAGGCACCAAAAATCCAGCACTACCTAGTTCTGTGTGGGAGACAAAAACCCACAGCCAAAGTCAAAGCTTCCTGCAACACCGACAGCTCTGACACTCTCTGTAATAAAAGGAGGAATTAAGAAACTATGAAATGAGGGGATTAAAAGAGAATTTAATAGGGATGACCCCTGCCTGCCAACCTGTAATGCCTGAAGTGTTTCAAAAACACCTTCACAACCGTCTGTGTGGATTCAGAAGTTAGTTGGGTTTTGCTGTCAGGGACCACCGCGGATCCCACGTTACAGAACGGTCTGGGACAGCAGAGCGTGGAGACCACAGCGTGCCCGCCACGCTCACGTGGAGGAACGCTGGTCAGGAGGGGCCTGCAGAGCACTCTCTGAACACAGGTATTGCCAGGTCTTGACTGAAGATTCAGTGTTTGCAAGGTCAGCAACAAGAGGGACCAAGTGCTCAAAACAAAGCCCGTTCAGCTCCTTCCCTAAACCTGCAACACTCACCTGTAAGAGGGGATTTGTGTGACTGTCACCATGGGCACAGACGAACGCCCGTTGCTCACAACTCCAGGCTCCTTTTTGATCTTCTGCTTCAATTTCACTTGATTCTTTTTCAGAGAGCCTTTGGGAGGGCCAGAATTGACTTGCCGCTCATCCTCCTCCTTCACAGAGTCCTCCTGCCCCTCGCCGCTAGCGGCCGGAGCCCCTCTTCTCACCGTCCCGGGTGGGGAATGACTCTCACAATAGGCAGTCTTGCGCACGGTGAATGTCGTGCCGTTGATGCTGGTCTCCCTCATGGGTTCAATCTTCATGAAGAGACCAGCGCGCTGGGCACAGGTGACGTGGAAGGCAGTGTAACAGTTCACCTTGTGGCACTGGATAGCAGCTCCCATGCCCTTCTGCTTGCAGATATAGCATGTGAGCTTCCACCGAGCCGGAGGAATGTTATTTATCCCTTCAATGGGCTCCAGGAACACAGTGTTTGCAAAGCAGACCTCTGGGATCCAGATGGCACAAACCACGTGAGCCCAGCGGCCATCGCTGGTCTGCTTGAAGGCTCCACCTTTGTTCGGGCAAAGGACACAATCCACAGGGCGAGAAGGGGACTGTAAGCAGCAGCGGCAAAGCCACTGCCCCTCGGGGATATAGGGCACACCGTAACACTCCTGGTGCACGGCCAGATTGCAGATATCGCAGAAGAGGATGACATTGCTGTTGTGACACTCATCGTCCATGCAGACGCAGCAGAAGGCATCCTCATCGATGAGGGACTGCTGAGCCCCGTTGTTCCGGCTCTCGAGGTATGACTCCTTCTCCAACCGATCCACCAGCAGCTCAAAAGTGTCGGCAGAAACTGTCCCATAACCATCGTCCTTTCTCTTCTCATTGACCATTTCCAGCCATGCCAGATCCTCCTCATCCATGTCATACTCCACCTCGACATCGAGGTCCTCAGGAGGCTTCTCAATGTACCGGTAGTAGGCAGCGGGAAGAGGAGCAGCATCTGGCTGGCTGAAGGAGTCCACCACGCGGAAGTTGGGCTGGGGTAAGTGTAAAGATGTCCCTGGTGCATGTTTGGAGCAGGACTCCTTCTTCTTGCCTTTGGAAGGTGTTTTCTTAGATTTGGAAGGGAAAAGGGGCTGCTCACTGTTCTCCTTGTTGCTGTTGCACTCTGTGATGTCCTGGGCAGTCAGCTCGTCCTCTGTGATGATTTTTAAGGGATCGTAGATGCTGATGCGATGAAGCCGCCCGTCGATGTCCACCTCCACGATGCGCTGGGCCTGAGCGTACGTCAGCGTCTCCCGAGTCGGTGAGCACTTGAGGCTGTAGGGCGAGGGAGAACGTCTCCCCTCCAAGTTCTGCCGGGACCTCCTCCGAGGCTTCCTCATCGCTGCGGCCCAGAGACCCTGTAAAAAAACAGGACAGCGTAAGCCGGGGAGACAAGCGAGGAGCAGCACACATTCAAAAACCCACTCGGCGATGCAATAAAGCATCCCCTAAAATTCAGCCAGCACTTATCACATCTGCTGGCACCACGCATGCACTAAGTTCACACAAACCAAGTTCTTCTCTATTCCTCTCCCTGTGGTTTTTCTTTTATATCCCCAACAGCACGCAAAATGTGCCGGATGTTTTCTGGTGGAAAGGAAAGCGCTGTTCCTGTCCCATGAAAGCAGTTCCCAATTCTATTTGCCACTGTGCTCCGTCTGAGGTCCTCCAAGTTTCCCACCTCAGGGCTGCCACCACCACTTCTTCCTTTCCCACACTGCGGATGCAAAAAGTTCCTTGATGAAAAAAATAATCCTCCAGCTTTGCTCTCCCTCCTCTCGCAGACATAGCTGTTCCTTACACCCCTCTCCAGACAATGTGCACCGAACACACCTAACGTGCAAAATGGGTCACAAAAGCCCAAACAGAACCAGAGGATGAACCAAGCAACGCAGCGGGTGTGAGATGTGTGTCCCTTCTGCTCCTCGGTGGGATCCATGAGGAAGCGAAGGGGAATGAGCCTGGGAACAAGCAGCATGGATCCAGATGGACTTACTAGCCCTGGCTCAGCGTTAGCTCCTCCGGAGCCACAATCCATGTTCGGGCACCTGAGCTGGTTCTGCGTGGAGAGTCCACTGGGGTACGAGCAGGAAAGCAGCAGGACAGCTTCTAGACCGCAGTGGTATTTGCTCAGAGCCTTAACGAAAAGCCGAAGCCAGCGCTGCCCTCGCCAACTGCTAATCAGCAAACCAGATAATTATTTGAGAGTCGGCTCCTGACATTAAGGAGGTGCTCGTCAAGGGGGAGTGGAGCAGAAGCCTGGAGCTGGTGAGATGAGCTGGAGGAGGATGGAGCTGGGGGAGGATGGAGACGTGGCGGCAGGAGCCCGGCGAGCTCAGGGTGAAGGAGGGAGGCAGTGAAGAGGGAAAGCAGAGAGGAAGCCAAGTGAGTAACACAAACGAGAAGGGCAGAGTCAAGGATGGGAACACGAGTTACGGGAAGAAATGGGCTGAGGCTGAAACAAGCCTGAGAGAAGACAAAGAAAAGCAAATGTAAAATCTCCCTAAGAAGATAAGTCAGCCCAGAGCTTATCTGTTGCTACACAGAGGCCTGAACCAGCACCTCACCCTTATTTAGAGCAATCCGCACCTCCCGCCCCTTTCTGTGGGACCCGCAGACAAGCCAACACAGGGCAAAGCCACCATCTGAACTCAGCCGTTGCATTACTTCTGCTCCGTGAAAGACTCAGCTCCACAAACCCTCAATCTCGTGAGTCAGAGCAAACAGCCCCTCGCAGGACCAGGACCTACAAGAAGTCCCAAGCTTATTCCAGAGAGATGTAACCAATTCCAGGAGCGACAAGTTTCTCTTGAAAGCACTGGCTCTGCGAACCACGAGACTAAGCCATGGTCCAACATGTCTCCTAAGAAACAAACAGGCTTCAGGAAAAGTTTCCAAACTCTCCTTTGCATTCACAGGAATAAGCTGCAAGCCCAGTTTCGGTACTCCAGAGCCTGTAGGCACAATTTCACTTCAGATGACAAGTTCTACCACAAATTTCAGGACCTTTGCCTTAAAACTTTAATCAGCCACTTGCTCAGTAGACTGCAGGCCCCGAACTGCACATGTCCCAGTCAAGCTCCAACAGCTTTAGTCAGTAAGAAAAAAGAATTTTAAAGTAAGGGTATAAAGGCAACTTGATCATGAAATGAAAAAACTAGAGAATCCTGCTGACAAACAGCTCCCTTACAGTTCAGGCAGGTTATGAGCAAAGAAGATATCAGAGGTAAAATATACATATAGGCAAAAAGATATCGGAGGATAAAATAATTAGCATGAGCTGACTACACTTGTAATTAATACTGTATTCAGGAAAAAGGAGGCGTTAGCCGATTGCTGGGAGTGCTGAGGGACGAGCAAATTTCAGCAAAACAAGCACCCGAAGAGAGGGTTATTTTACCTGTTGAGAGGAAAAACAAGGCTACAGTTTCCTGTTGCTTTAGTGAAACCATCAGCATATTGTCTAGAGAAATTACCCAAAGTGGGCTTTCCACGCCAGCAACCGACTGCCATAAACCAACCCATTTGTAAAACACACAATTACTTAGCGCTGCGCAGAAGCATCTAAAGCAGCACAGAAATTGCTGCCAGTGGGAGCCGAGCGCCTGGGATAAGACGTGCTCCTGGATATCCAGAGAGACACAGCTCCCCACCTCCAAAATACCTTGAAAGCAGCCACGGAATGAACTCAGATGCGCCGAGCTGAACGCTGTGACCTTGTCTGCGACAACAGAAACTTCTAAGCAGCAGTCTAGGAATGTTTTGATCTCCCTGGCACGCTTGAAAACACCTCCCAGCCACGGATAAAATCCAATCCCTCTGCAAACAGCACCCGCGTGTGCTGAAACGCTACACAGGGCTGACTTTGGCGGGGTTAAACGCTATTTCAGCCCACGCTGACTCTGTCCCACCATGGGCAAAGGTTGCTGATGTGAAAGCAGAAAGTTCAAACGATCGTCCTCTTGCCGTCGCCACAGTGTGCTCAAGGCTTTCCAAAAAAAACTCCCACCCTCCATTTCCGCCGGGTGTTGCGCCAGGAGCAGGGGGTGAGGTTCCTAGAGAGCACAACTGAGCAAACAACGTGGCTACAATGCTCAAAGCCACTGGTGATGAACTTATCTCCACCCCAAGAGTTAGCTCAGGAGTGGTTCAGTTCTGCTGAGCAGCAGCTTTCAAACCAGAGATGCCTGAGAGGCTGCAAAATGTGACCGAGAAGAACAAGCCTATCATCAGGAGGGTTAAATTTTCTATAAGGGGTTGAAAGCACCATTGAAAAAACCTGGAGAGATACTCATATTAAACAATAGTGCAAGACAGGCTCTTATTGTACATGTAGCCTGAAAAAATCCAGCACAAGTGGATCCTCTAAAGCAAGAGCTAAATGCAGATGTGCCACCCCCCCAGGCATCACTGCATTGGCCATTTCCAAGGGTCAGAGGGACTCTCTTGTACCACAGAAGACCTCAGTCTCCTTCCCGCTGCAGTCCTCCTTCCCATGCTGAACAACCAAAGATTTTCTTTGTTTCTCGGCTAACCTGTGGAGGACACAAGGCTGAAGCTCAAGGCAGTGCTGCTGGGAAAGTTTCCTGGCCCTTTCCACCATGGCCTGGGGATCCCAGTGAAGAGGTAGGTCCCACAACGATGAAGATCTTCAGTGATCTGGAGCGAGGACAAAGCCACCTAGACCTTGGCAGGCAGCAGCATTGGCTGTGGTTCCGCTCCTGTGCACTGTGATTACTGGCAGTAGCGATGGCTCAAGAAGCCCTAAAAAGTGTGGGTTCCAGCATATCCGAGTCAAACATGAGGTCTGGAGATGCTCCTCTGCATCACCGTCCCATACTGGCAGCCACGCAGCTCCAGGCAGGCACTTGCTGCTCTTTCCTGGGATTTGAAACCCCTTCCCACACCGTGGGGAACAGACACCAATGGATCTACTTAAGAAACGCATCCGTAAAATAACAGCAACAGATGCCAGAGAAAAGAAACAGCCCGGAACAGCCGCAGCCCCCTTTCCACCTTTCTTTTGCCAACCAAAAACACTGGGCGAAGCTCCTGATGCTCTCACCAATGTCCCTCCATGTTCCTGACACATCCACGCTCGTCACGGGCCCATATTCCCCTCATGTGCCTGCTGAAGGTTTATGATGCTCACACCCAGGCTGATGCCTACAATGAAGTGTGCCGGTGCTCAGCAGACACCACAGAGCTGCCTGCCCCAGCACACACCGAGACCCTCACTGACCCCCTGATACTGCTGTAACCAGGTCGAGCTGACGCAGGACACGCACCAGGCTGCAGGGACTGGGAGGGCGGGAGACTTTATGCCAGGCTGCAGATTTAAGTTTAAGCCAGGGCTCAGCAGCAGATGGTGTGTGCCATGAGCTGTGTCCAGCCTCAGCAGCTCCCTGAGGAACCATGACGTGCCACAAGCTGTGTCCAGCCTCAGCAGTGCTCTGAGGGAACCATGACATGCCATGAGCTGTGTCTGGCCTCAGCAGTGCTCTGAGGGAACCATGACACGCCACGAGCTCCTCTCAGGAGCTCCCCTGTGCAGCGAGGGCCACAGGACCCCTGCAGGGAGCCCCAGCAGCAGCCAGCGATTCGGGCCAAGACCCAGTAGGGACCCAGACGAACATAAAGCCGCTCCGGGGGAAGTGGAGGCGCTGCGGGAACACGCACAGGCCCTGCCCCGGCGGGCCCGGGGAGCGAAAGGTCCCCGGGGGAAGCGGGACCAGGGCGGGGGACACCGAGAGAGCGCGCAGGCAGCGCCAGCAGCCTATTGGCTGCCGCCGCCGTCCGTCCCACCAACCCCACCAATAGGAAAGCGAGGGGCCGCGGGTCTAAAGGAGGGTGCGCTCGGCCCCGCCTGGGCCAATAGGGTGGAAGAAGGTAGGCGGGGCCCCCACCGGCGCCGCGAAGGAGGGGGGCCAAGATGGCGGCAAGGGGGGGGCCCGGCTGGGACGG
>VZZY01024408.1:90228-114295 GCA_013400335.1 Eurystomus gularis
GCTGCCGCCCGGCCCCCGCTTCGTGCTCTGAGCGGCCGGGGCAGGGCTGTGTCACCCCTTCCATCCCTTCCTGCGGGTTGGGGTTTGCCTGGGGGCTCGGGTACAGCCGTGGGGGTCCCCTCCGAGGCCATCGCTTTGCCCCCGGGAGCCCTCAGCAGCCCCCGAGGCCGCTGGAGCTGAGCAGCTCGGACTTTTGCTCCGGGCCTTCATCTTGCACCTGGTTTGTTTTTATTGTTGGTTTTTTTTTTTTGCAAGAGGCAACCCAAAATGTGCAGGAGCATCACCGGGTGCCAGGGTCCCACCTGGCTGCTCCACGTAGCCTTGTCTCTGTCACCGTTAGACCGAACGAGCAACATCAAACCAAGGATGGGAATAATAAGAGGCTGTGTTTATTTTCTACTCTGATAGTTCAGGTCCAAGTGGCCTCCGAACGTGAGGTGCGATGGGGCGGAAGGGCAGCGAGAGAGGGACCGAGAGGAATGAGCAACGAAGAAGTTATGTTTGCAACTGAGATAAGTGGTGAGATAGGAACCGCAGAGGCTCCTACACTTCTTTTTTATAGAGCGTGCCACATACTTGGGCATACGTATGCTCCAGCTCCCACTCGGATTGTGCAGAGTATTGCATAATATTGCCGTTGGAATTTATAGAATTAGCTGAATTGTTTTCAAAGGAAAAAAAGAAAGTTATTTTCCCTCAGTTAGAGCCCAACTATAGATCTCTTAATGTGTGTCAACAATCTATGGCAAGGCTGGTTTGCAAAATACTCCAGCAGAGCTCATTGAAGCCTTAAAAGCACAAAAAAAATACGTTACTTAATGCTGACTGGTCTTACTGGTCAACCTCTATGTCTCCTTTCTGTCTGCGCTTCACAAGAATCTACTGTTAAGCAGGCAGAACTCGATAATATACTCTGTCCTTGTCCTGCATGAAAAATAACCTATGAAAGATTTGGAAATTCAGTCCCAATGCTCTCCCTTGCTGCTTTACGCAGGGTCTCGCCTATGTAGGATCTCGCCCCGGAGCAGCCGTTCCGCAGCACGCCCCTCACCGCGATCAGACAGCTCAGAAACATCTCTAGGTGTTTCTGCTTCTGAGCTGAGCATTGGGAAGACAGTTAAACAGTAAATAAAAGAATTTCAGTAACTGAGGAGCAGCTTCACCATCTCATTTTCTGTAAGTGAGACCCGAATTGTGTTTTTAACAGCGCTTTATTTTTTTCTAGCCCTTCTGGTGTCTTCTTTTTTTATTATTAAATATGACAAACTTCTGCAAACTCCTTTTGACCGAGTTTGAAGCTTTATACTCTTAGATTCGTGCTGGAATTGGCTTATTCTAATCACAGTAGGCTCCGGTCTTGCCCAGATTTGCATGTATGCTTAATGTCGATGATGTGAAGAGCCCCGTTGGCTTCTGTAGGACAACTCGTGCACAAAGCCGCGCACACGCAGCTCTGAGCGTCGGGGGCCGTGTGTCACGCCACCCAAACAAGCTTTCCCTCATTTAGTGTAATAATAGAGCCGTAAAACAGATGTGTTGTTTGAAAAAAAGTCCTGAACTTACCTCAAATCCCAAAGGCGCGACTTCATTCCTTCGCTTTCCCGGTTTTTAAAGGGTGCAAGTTCAAAAGCAGCCCCGGAGGAAAGCGGCAGATAGAGAGCTGAAAGAGCGCGGGGCACCTTCGCTCGATTAGAACCCCTTCATCTTTATCTGAGTATATAAAACACTTAAAAAGGGGAGAAAATGATCATTTAGAATTGAGAACTGACCTTTTTTTCTTCATTGATTCATTAAGCCTCAAAAAGGAGCAATGTTTGTGTCTCAGTTTTAGCTCTTGTTCCGTGGCTGTTTTCTTCAGATTTGTTGAAATTAATGCAACGGCTGAAAAGGACCGTGGGCGTTCACGGTGAAAATCCCGACACCTCAAAGCCACGAGCCTCAGGGGCTGCTGATTTCTGTGTTCTGAGAGCCCAGCTTTGGGCGCAGAGTATGTGACCCTGACTCCAGAGCGGTGACACAAGCACCGTGTCCTCAGTGATGTTCTTTGGAATCGTAACGTGCAAATCATCGTTTGAAAACCTTCCCCGGGGTGAAGCGTTCTGAAGAGAGAGCTGAAATTATTGCTTGATGGTGGAAGAATTTTTCGTTTTTCCACCCAAACTTGGCAGAAAGGAGTTAACTCGCTCAGCAGAAAATCAATGAGGGTTGAAGATCTGAAGGAACCTTTCGGCGTGATTTCATAGCGCGCAGTCCATTAAAGGAGTTATCAATCAGCCCAAGTGCTGAGGGAACGAGGTGTGCACCAGCGCTGCTGAACATCCTGTGCAACGCTGTGTAAACCCACGTGCTCTGAAAAGGGCCTTGGAGAGAGAAATGGGGCAAAACATCCCATAAACCACGTCCACCTGGGAACGCTGGCGTTCGCACTGTGCAGGAACGCTGATGGCTTCCAACAGAACTGCAATTAGTTCCCCAAATGGGGGAAGATTTAATGATTAGGGGCTATTTGGGTCTTCAGTCGATCTTTCACGGTGGATTCAGAGTGGTGGTGAATGGAGTTCAGTCCAGTTGGTGGCTGGTCACAAGTGGTGATCCCAGGGCTCAGCACTGGGACCTGTTCTCTTTCGTATCTTCACCAATGATCTGGATGAAGGGATCGAGGTGCCCTCAGGCAGTGTAGAGATGACACCAAGGTGGGTGGGAGTGGTGATCTGCTGGAGGCTGGGAGGGTCTACAGAGGGCTCTGGCCAGGCTGGATCCATGGGCCAAGGCCAATGGGATGAGGTTCAACAAGGCCAAGGGCCAGGTCCTGCACTTTGGTCACAACCTTGAACCCTGGGGTCAGTTTTGGGGCCCTCACTCCAAGAAGGACATTGAGGGGCTGCAGAGTGGCCAGAGAAGGGCAACGAAGCTGCAGAAGGGTCTAGAGCACAAGTGTGGTGAGGAGCAGCTGAGGGACCTGGGCGCAGCTGCGCCTGGAGAAAAGGAGGCTCAGGGGAGACCTTCTGGCTCTGGACAACTCCCTGAAAGGAGGTTGGAGCCAGGTGGGTCGGTGTCTTTTCCCAAGGAACAAGTGACAGGACAAGAGGAAACAGCCTCAAGTTGCACCAGGGGAGGTTGAGGTTGGACATGAGGAACAATTTCTTCCCCAAAAGGGCTGTGAAGGGCTGTGCCGGGCTGCCCAGGGCAGTGGAGAAGCCTCACGCTGCACTGACCCATGGTACATGGAACTATGACAAGATATCACCATCCTGGGTACAGGATCTCACTGAGGTTCTCAGCTGTGCTCAGCAGTGTCTGTACTTTTTTTCTCTCCCCTTATCACGTACTTTAAACATGAAAATTACTTGTTTATTCTGCTCCCTAAGATGCAAAAAGGTTAAATATCAAACCAGATTCTCTTTCTCTTTCCTATAGGATAAAATAAGTTTTTCTAAGAGGCCGTAGATACTTTCAAGGCTCTTCACCAAAAGGTTTCCAGGTGGTGTCCACAACACAGCAGGTATCTTAAAAAACCCTGATAATTTTGTGGTGTCTCTTAAGAAAGAAAATAAATTCTTGCTCCATCTGCTTTTTCGTTCCCGCTCTCATCTGGAAGCACCTAATAAATAACATCCTGTAAAGTTGCAACTTCACTGACCTCTCTTTTTTTTTTTCCCCACCTTTTTCGTCAAAGAAAAACCTTACACAGAAAGATTGTTTATGATGACGGCTTCACTTTCCAAATAATATATTTTTTAAAATGCATCATAATAAACTCAGAAATAAATGGAGGAATCACAAGTAAATAGTGTTTCAAGATCAACATCCACATCCTAGGCGAGACAGGCACAGAGATTCCATCCATAGGAATTTCTATCATACGTCTGTGATATAAACAGCCAACGTATTTCTGGACTAATTTATTGGAATTCGGGGTGTTTGTATGATGCTGAGGGATTTTTATCCCTCCATTTTGTAGTTTTTAAATATGAAAACTACACAAGGAGAAGTAAACATCAGGATGTACGTGGGTTATGTGTCAGTGTGGGTCATCTCAGAGGACACCTCCACCTCGGAGTGAGGGAGTGTCCCCTGGGACTGACAGTGGCTGTTGGGTCACACCCCCTTGTTTCTTCTGCTGGTTTGGGGATATTTTAAACCTTGGTCTGAGTCACCGCCTCCATCGAGCAGGTGTTTTTCAAACTCCTTTCATTAAATGGAAATAGGATTTTTTTTTTTTTCCTTCGAGTAGCTCCCTCCTCCTCACTGAAACGTGTCCTCAGATGCTGCACCATGGGTGCCCTTTACAGACACCGTCTTTCCGCTCCCAACCTGCTTTGAGCAACCTTCTCTAGTGGGAGGTGTCCCTGCCATGGCAGGGGGGTTGGAACGAGATGAGCTTTGAGGTCCCTTCCAACCCAAACCAGTCTGTGATTCTATGGACAGCATGGCTGTCACGGTGCGGGCTTGGTGGGTGAATGAAGGCAGGCAGAGCGTGGAGCCCACACGGCAGCTGCTGAGGTCACTCTCACACTTTCAGAGCATTCAGAGAAAACCTACTGAGAAACCCAGGCACTGGAACACAACATATTTTCTGGAAGTATGTTCAGCAGACAGAGTGATACCAAAGAGACTTCACAGACCACCCCTGAAACAAGTGGGACTAATACTTTCACTAACGGCAAAATCTACGTACCCAACTTGGTTGTCTTCACACCGGTTCTTCTCACACCCAGTCGTATCAGAAGTCCCCAGTGCCTCTTCCCTGCTCGTCCTCTGGTCAGACAATTCCCAAAGGGCATCTCAGGTTATTCTTTAAAGCTGTGGAGGCTCCTTTTCATCTATCAGTAGACTGCTCAGTTCATGATCATGAAGATGTTTTCTCCCTCAGTCATCATCATGGTGAGCCAGCAAACTCCAATCCTCTCTAGGTCTGCCTGTCCCCTTTGGAAGAGGGGCAAGACGGTTGAGAAATCACACCCCGAATTGCCATGTGAAGCTGTTTGAGTTCTGTCTGAACAGGTTCTTCACCTTAACAGATGACTTTCTGAAAGAAAGCTCTATACTCCAGAAGTCTCCATAGATGAACTCATTTTTTCTCGACAACACTGAGCTTTTAAGACTCTTCTCTGCCCTTCTATGTCCATAGCTACCTATAGTCAGGAGGCCAGCCTGCCTCACCCCCAGTGCTGAGACATCTCCCCGTGCCATCGCACACACTCACCTGGACGATGACCCTCCGCTGCTAACCACCAACCCTCCTTTCACCAGGGCATAGGCAACTCTAAACATCTGCAGCTCTCCGGCAGCTGCAGTGAACTCCTGCCTGACCTCCGTTAAAGATTACGCAGGGGACATGGCAGCCAAGTCAGAGGCCAGGCTCAAAAGGACAATATTTCAACTGCTGTTTGACCCATGCAGCTGGAACTTCTCCTTCCACTGGAAAATGCAGATTGTCTCACACTTAGGAGAACAAAGGTTGGTTCCTCACTCTCATCAAGCTGGGGTTCTTCAAGACACAGCCAGTAGGACACCATCGCGTGTCCTCCAGCCCAGCTCTTCGGAACATAACAAAACCAGGGGATCCCAAGGGAACCACCACGATGGTTCCATGCTCGCTGTCCCTACCTAAGAGCAGAGGGAGGCAAAGGGCTCGTACATGGCCCAGAGAGATACAAGCCAAGAGAAACCATCTCATCGGTGCAGAGCATCTGTGCGGCTACAGCGGGATAACATCAACACCCTCATATCAAAAAGCTACAGTCGCTGGAGGGTTATCCTGAGTCCTACACGGCACGAACTGCAACAGAGAGACAGCCAAGAAACGTGACGTCACCTTGCGCGGTTTGCAGTGGAGATGAGAGCTCAGAAAATGCTGGTACTGCTGCAGATTTCCCTTAGTGGAGGTCTGGAGAGCGAAACCAGGTGTCGCTTAGGGCAAAGAAGGAAATTAGAGAGCGCTGAAAGCTTCGTCCTGGCTAAACCAAACCAAAATGACTCAGCAGCTACAGAAGGGGTGGAGAGTCGAGAGATACCGCCCATGTTACTGAGTTCATACCTTCTCCACAAATACTTTTCTGTAGCCCTGGGGACTGTGTGCTCTGAGCTCCTGCACAGAGAAGACACTTGTCTCTTGGCACATGTCCCTTGGGATGGACTTTGGAATGACCAGCTGAACCTGACTGACCACAATACTCCGGAAGGTGCCAACTACAATATTTGTGCTGCAGTCCAAAGGTGTTCTCACAACTAACAGTCGTACCTCCTAGCACTGAACTATCAATAAGCCCTGGGTCTGCAGATACCCCACATTCAGCACAGGCTGAAAAATGTTCTGAAGATCCTGAATAAATACTCAGGCTCACTTGTGCTGAGCTCCTCGCTGTCCTTACAGACTGTGCTCTTAATACCAAGCTCAGTAAATTAAAGCCAGCTCAGACAGGCTTGCACAAGCTGCAGGCACACCTCTGGATTGCAGGGTGGGTCGGTACATTGCCACCAGAGTACAGGAGAGGAGCCTTATGAAGTTCAAGAGGGGCAAGTGTAGGGTCCTGCACCTGGGGAGGAATAACCCCATGGACCAGTACAGGCGAAAGGCTGACCTGCTGGAAAGCAGCTCTGTGCAGAAGGACCCAGGAGTCCTGGGAGACAACAAGTTACCCATGAACAAGCAACATGCCCTCATGCCCAAGAAGGCCAATGGTCTCCTGGGGTGCATGAAGGAGAACGTGGCCAGCAGGTTGAGGGAGGTTCTCCTCCCCCTCTACTCTGCCCTAGTGAGGCCACCTCTGGAGTATTGGGTCCAGTTCTGGGCTCCCCAGTTCAAGAGAGACAGGAAGCTACTGGAGAGAGTCCAGCAGAGGCTGTGAAGTTGCTGAGGGGCCTGGAGCATCTCTGTGCCCAGGAAAGGCTGAGAGCCCTGGGGCTGCTGAGCTGGAGAAGAGAAGCCTCAGAGGGGATCTGATCAATGCTGATCAAGAGCTAAAGGGCCCATGGGGGGCAAGAGGATGGGGCCAGACTCTTGTCAGTGGTGCCCAGCGCCAGGACAAGGGGCAACGGGCACCAAGTGGAACCCAGGAGGTTCCATGTGAGCAGGAGGAGAAAGTTGTTTGGTGTGAGGGTGTCGGAGCCTGGCCCAGGCTGCCCAGAGAGGTTGTGGAGTCTCCTTGTCTGGAGAGATTCCAAAGGTGCCTGGACACGATCCTGGGCCCCCTGCTCTGGGTGAGCTGCTGGGAATGAAATGTGCAGAGCAAGGAAAAGAGGCAGCAGCTCCTTTCTGGGGCCCTGGCAGGGAGCTGGGTGTAACAGCAAGAGTTTGGAGCTGCTGAACACCAACTGATCCCACCATTGGTGGGATTCCTGCAGTGTCCTGGAGCCAACACCGTCCCAGCAGCCTCGCTCTGCTGGGGCTGTTTGCTCAGGGAAAGGGGACGCACTCAGAGTTAAATTAAAGCCTTGGCTATACTGAATTTCATTATTCCTGATTATTTTGCTTGGGACTCACTTCCCCAGACGATTTAACCTTTTTCTTTACCTTATCTAGAATTAATGCAGTAAAACCTGTGTTTGGAAAGGCTAATGAGGAGGAAGCAACGAACCCTCTGCTCTCAAGTGGATGATTATGAAAAGAAAAAAAAAACCACCAGGTAAAATGCTCCCACTTGAAGTTTCAATGAGAATATATTTAACTGTTGCATTGAAAACTGTCTGGGGTGCTTCCCCCTTTAGCAGAACAAAGTCCAGTGCCCACAGCACGGTGTCATCCTGGTGCTGGCACACAGAGAAGTCCCACAGGCCAAGCGATGGCCACCAGCGAGGCAGCGTGGAGTAAATCCAATCGGTCATCCCGGATCCCTGTCGCAGCCATCCCGGTCGCTACAACGACATCCCGCTTCGCTTCTTTGAGTCCTTCTGTGCAATGGGACTGAAGGACAAGATCTCCTTGTAAATGTGCTCTTGAAAAACAGGACAAGATAGCCATGAATGGGTGATTTCAGAGGACACAAATGCAAGTTTGAATGATAAAGGAGAGAGGCAAAAAAAGGCTGCCTGGAGAGTTGGGGGGGACTTTGCAAGAGCAAGGCAAGGGAGATGTGCACCATCATTGGGGCACCACACTCAGCACTCACACAGGAAAGAGAGAGGGGCAGGAAAGTCCCGTGTGAGACAGGAACTTCAAAAGAAGATAAACATCTTACTTCTCCACTCATCTAGGGAAAGCTTTTCGTGTTCCAGAGAATCATCATAGGACTGTTGAGCCTCTGTCTCCTCCTCGATGTCTCGGAACTGGTCAAAATAGGGGTGAGCCAAGGCCTCCGTCGCCGTAAGGCGCTTCTCCACATCCAGCTGCAACATCTTGTCGAGCAGGTCCACTGCTGTAGGAGAAGAGAGGAGCAGGGCTCAGCAGGGTGCGGTGGGGAACAGGCATCCTGGGCATGAACGCTGCAAGTGATGGGACTAGTGGTTCCAGCACTACATCTCCAGACCTGAAACTGAGATTCCTCAACCTGGCCTAGGCCGTGCGGAGCTCCCATCAGCGGGGATGCAAAATCCACCCAACAGCAGCCTCCGGGAGCTCTTACTGACAAGACTGGAGGAGTAAATTGTGCAGCAATAACAAATGAGGCTTGAACGAGCCTTGCTGCACAGGTGGGGCTGCAGGAACATGGAGAGCAAGCCCATAACTTCAAGGTCTTTTTCAGTTTTAATCATTTCCTTTCACTCTGACCCCTGCAACTCAAAGCAGTCTTAACACGAGTAACCTATATAGAAATCGATATAGAAATCTGTACATCTCTGGTAAACAGGAAGGCAGAGGAAATTTGGATACCAACGAGTCTGCAGCCCCATTCCCCCATGGTTTTAACACCTTGATGCTTTCTGCCTTTCAGCTTTTAGAAGAGTTTTGCTCCTTCTCACCTCTAATCTACTTGGGAAAAGAGCTCCTTGTAAGAGGTCAGTTTTTACCCTGCAAATTGCTCATCTCAGCTGCCAGTTAAGCATCAATAGATCCAGGTGCTCAAACAGGATCTAAGCTGTACTCTAAAAAAAATTTAAATATGACTGGAGTGGACCGTGGGGCTCTCTTGGCACTCTTCAAAACCTGTGATGCCTTAGATGTGGGGCTGGAAAATAATAATCATAGAATCACGAAGGTTGGAAAAGACCTTTAAGATCATCAAGTTCAACCATCAACCCAACACGACCATGAAGAAAGAAGAGCTGGTTTGTTTATCCTAATGCTGCTGATCATAATGTCACCTGCTTGGCTACAAGGAACAGCCTCTGGAAGCTGATACCAGCCCAAATTCATCCCAACTCTTATACCAAGTGAAGCTGATACAGGGAATGGTCCTAATCCCGTCATTTGCATCCTGCAACCTCGACGCCCAGCACCTGCTCTCTCCTGGCTTGACACAAGAGTCAGGAGTTTATCAGTTCTTTAAATATTGTACGTTACAGGCAGTGTCATTTGAAAGTTAAAAAAAGAAAAAGTAGGAAATGGCCAAGAAGAGCAGAACATCCAGAACATCACCATTGCAATGCTAATAAAGAATCACTTTGCTCTTAATTCACACATTTGCCCTGGGGAGGGGCAGGGGCACAACCTGCAAGGCAGAAAGTAGCAGGAGATTATAAGAAAGAGGAGAAATAAGATTGGAGCCGTTGGGGTCGGGCTGGCTCCTTTCTGGCTGTGACACGCTGGAGGTGACTTACCCTGAGGGTTGGCTTTGGGGAAAAGCACAGACAAATCCTTCTTGGGCATTTTCGGAAGTGACTTGATATAACTCTTTGCCTGAAAGAGAAAAGGAAGCACGTTTACTGCACGTGGCCGAGTGAGAGGGGGCTGTGGAATGCTGCTCTTGGGTCCCGTGGCTCAGGGCAGCGAAGGTGTGATGCACCGAGAAACTCGATACAGCTCAGTGAAGAGTTTTATCAAGCGGGGATTCTTTAACGCAGCGCTGGGGATCATCCACCAGAAGTGCTCTGCCCATCGAGTAAAATTATAGAAATTACAGAATAAATGTACTGTAACACCAAACATATTCATCAGAATTCCGGGAAACACTTCACATATTCATTACATTTCCGAGAACTAATTAAGATATTGTAACGCCCCTCGAGCACGCGTAATAAAATGGGTTGGTGGTCGTAGGGTGGTCATCTGATGAAGGCTCTGGGTCTTCCTCGCTATGTCCTTTTAGCCCCCTGCCTAGTTTGGCAACATTTGTGATGGAATTCAGCTGCCTTGTTCTCCAGTATCCTGTGTATGCCCAGAACTTACCCTATCTCAACAGCCTTGACAACTCAGCGTTCTGTGTAGGCTCAAGGATGCTCATAACTTACCCCATCTCAAGGATGCTTTTGTAATTTATGTCCTAGCTTAGCCATGTTTACAAAGCAATAAGGACCCCTAAAGGAACATCCCATCTCCCTAAATTCTATCAATGAATGAAGAGAACAACAAATCAGAGAATCATAGAACGGTTTGAGTGGGAAGGGACCTTAAAGATCATCTAGATCCAACCTCCCTGCCCCGTCCAGCCTGGCCTTGAACACATCCAGTGATGGGGCATCTACAAGCTCCCCGGGCAGCCTGTGCCAGGGTCTCACCACTCTCTGAGGGAAGAGCTTCTTCCTAATTTCTAATCTAAATCTCCCCTCTTCCAGATCTTTGAGCCCATCACCCCTCATCATGTGACTACATCCCAGATGTCACATTTCAGTAGCCAGCTGGCAAGGAACTAGTTTTATCAATTGAAATATAAAAATATTCCCGCTGTAAGGGCCAAATAGAGGAGCAGAGAAGGTTGGTGGTTTGCTGGGACATCAGGCACCTCAGCCGGGACTCCCTTCAATCCACACCCGTTCCCAACACAACACCAAATCCATCAGATGTGCCACTAGCAAAAGGGAACATCTTCCTGGCCAAGGAGGAAAGTCTGTGGCCGCTCCTCTGTGCTGCTGCAGCAGAGGCAGCACCTCTCCCATCTCCAGGACTCCTCCCAACGTCTCTGCAGCAAGACCCAAATCCACAGTGAACTTTCTTACCGCTTTGTCCTCCAGCTTCTCCACGAAGTCTTCTCCTGGATGCCCCGTTACTTTCAGGATCTGAGTCAGCTGATCGAGGTCTGAGAGGCTGTGTTAAAGATCACCCGTCTAGGAGCGAGGCCTGGACACCCCCAAGAGCTCAGCCTGCGGGCTGAGAGCTGGAGAGCCCAACCCTGAGGGAGCTACGAGTAGGTTATGATACAAACCCAACAGAGCCACACAAGCAGAGGCTCATTAGACCAGGACAAAGAGCTCCGAGGCTGTTTTCCTGGGGTGCCATTTTTCACCACTGGATAATTTTGCTGGCACAGCTCTACCAGGGCACATGCTTGTGGGCTTGGGGGTTACGTAGCGTTTGGGATGGAGCTGCGGCCACGCAAGGCGAGGCTGCTGGCGTGGAGCTCCCGTGACCAGCACTGAGGGGCATTTCTAAGGGTGGCTTGGCCTCCTCTGATCTTCTCTCCGTTTCCCTCCCCAGAACGACTGGTCCCTGCAAATACCTCCAGGCAAACCAGACTGACGCCTGATTTTCTCAGTAGCCTCCTTCACAGAAGCCCTTTCACACCCACCAAGAGTTATTACTCCCCCCAAGAACAATTACTCCCCCCCAGGGCAAAGGCTCAGCTCCAAAGGATACAGTCTTTTCCTTTAAACAGCGTTTTCCCAGTCAGCATCTCTGCCATGATGCAGCCAATAGACCAGATGTCCACTGTTGAGAGAGAAAACCCCGCACAGAAAGGACGCTGAGAAGGCAGCAGCGATTGCTGGGGCTGTCGCTCGCTTTGCTCACTTCCAGCGGGCACCGATTTAAATTCCACTTCCATTTTCCACCCTCCCCTGTTTCTTTCTATGCTGCTAGTATCTCTGCTGTCACCATTTCCATCCCCCCAGCCCAGGCTCCAGCTCTGGGAGTTGTGCAACCACTCTGGGACTTGCTCCACTCCCCGGGACACCGGTGATAAAGCGGAAAAGCCTCTGGAGGGTGAGGCAAGAGCGGAGCCGGGCGTGACAGCGGGATCCCCGGTGACGGTCACCCCGCCGAGGCCGGCAGCTCACCCGTCTGGTTGTAGTGCATCCAGTTCAGGATGACTTCTGGGGCTCGGTACCAGCGCGTCACCACGTAGCCGGTCATCTCAGCATCGGCGTGTCTGGCCAAGCCGAAATCCAGGATCTGCAGTTCCCCAAAAAGGAAGAGGGAAAGGAAAGGCAGGCAAGCAAAGAGAAATCCTACGGGCAAGTGGGAATCTGCTTCTAAGAGGGAACGAAACAGATCTGATCGGATAGTAACGAAGCTCCAGCTACGCCACAGACACCCAGGGGACGATTCAAAGAACTACCAGGTTTGTCTTAGTTCCACCGTAAGTTGCAAGGTGGCTGCAAAACCGGTTGTTGTGTGAAGATCCTGCTGAAAGGATCGGTGCCGTGCGCTACCTGGAAGGCCACTTCCTTTTTTCAGGCTTAAATTTAAGCTCCGTGAGCTTTATTTAATGGAGTTGTCCTGTAACCCGGCAGCAAAGGGACGCTCCCAGCCCACCGTGACTCACCCTTTCCTCCAAAAACACCCTGCAGCTGACAGGGGATGGCCTCTCCTGCAGTGCTGGAGATGAACATGGCTTGACCCAGCCCCTGCGGGCAACGGAGCCATTCCCTGTCACACACCCTGCAGAGACCGTGTGCTGGAGCACAGCGCCAGCGAGCTGCGAGGAAACCCTCCAGAGCAATACTGTACATGGGATCAAGCACAGAATCATAGAGTCATTGCATCAGTCACAGAACCGTTCGAGGCCAGGCTTGATGGGGCTCTGAGCAACCTGATCTAGTTAGAGCCATCCCTGCTGACTGCAAGGGGGTGGGACTAGATCACCTTGGAAGGTCCTTCCAACCCAAACCATTCTATGTTTCTATATATTCTATAATCATAGAATCACAAAATCATTCTATATATTCTATAATCGTAGAATGGTTTGGGTTAGAAAGGACCTTCCAAAGTCATCTAGTCCCAACCCCCGCCATGGAGACACCTCCCACTAGATCACAGAACCAGACCATAACTCTGTCTGGAATCACAACCATCATGTCAATGGGAACCAAAGGGGGACGGTGGCTGAATCCAGTGATCCTCCAGGGATTTCACCTCACGTAAGCATTGCTCAGCAGCCCTGGGTTTCATTAGGAAGTCGTTACGAGCTGCTGGGCCTCAGGAATTACGGCGACAGGATGTTCATTGCCAGTCTTGGGCCCTGACTCAGCAAGTGACATCAGGAGGTGGGTATTTCCCACTGCCTGTAACCGCCGAGTAATGAAACACCTTGAATCGAGTCTCGCAGGGCCAGAGGAAACATGACGGTGCCGAATTCCTGCTGGCAGAGCAGTTCCTCCATGATCTGATACGCTACATGCTACAGAGTGATGCTCTTCCACCTACCTTTAGCTGACAGTCTTCATTCACAGCCAGGTTGCCCGGCTTCAGGTCCTACAACAGACAGAAGCACAACAACAAGGGTGCTTTCATGGAATCATAGAATCAGTCGGATGCTTTCATAGAATCATAGAATCAATCAGGTTGGAAAAGACCTCTAGGATCATCTAGTCCAACCTTCTTTGACTTGCAACGCATCAACACAAGCCTCAGCCAAACTTCTGCTCGCCTTTGGCGGGATCCTGTAACATCCCAATGCCAGCATTGACTCCACACCCACTATACTGTACAGCTCGAGGTTAATATTTGCTTTGTTTCTGAAACAGTTCTAGTTCAGAGAGCATCATAAAATGCTTCCCAGCTCATCAGAAAATGGAGCATTTCCTCAAAGGGCTGCACAAATCCAAACACATACAGGATGGAGGAAGGAAAAGAGGGAGGACACCAGAAGAGACCTTAGAGCAGCTGAGGCTGTTAGTGAAACAATATTTAGGAGATTATTAATTCCATGACCAAGCTGCATTTCTCCTTAACAAGACAAAAAGCCAAGTCGGAGCACACGTGGACTTACCCTGTGGATGATGCCGGCTGAGTGGATGTACTGCAATAAAAAGAGGAGCCACAATGTGAGCACCAGCAGATGAGACTTTCCGTTCTCCAGCAGAGAAACGAGAGCTACGAGCGAGAGCTCATGGAGAACCCAACTCTGCAGGTCCTGCGGGCCCCCGTGGCAGAGAAAGCTCTGCTCTGAATTTCTGACGGGGTTGGCAATGACATTGCCAGTCTATAGAGGAGGCAGGGAGCAGGGGAGGAGGTGAGGAGCTGGAGCTCCTTACAATTAGTGGTAGCTCCTTACAATTAGTGGTAGCTCCTTAGCAAGCACATTAATAACTGCAAACTGTCAAACAAAGGCATCAGGATTCCAGGTAGGAACACGGTCAGTAGATGACATGGAAACGGGGTTATTTTGGGTGTTCAGCCGTGTGGGAAAATAAAAAAAATCTCATCGTTAAACCACAAAACTGCAAGAGCTGCCTACATGGCTTTTGTCAGAGCCGTTAAACCTTCTGCCTGCTCTTCCTCCTTTTATTTAAGCTCACGATCACGGTGATCAGGGAAGAGGTGTTCTTGAGGTGAGCTCAGCAACCCCTGCTCTGGTGTCACAGAAGGCAGGATGAAGATGTTGTCTCGACATCCTGGGGTCTGCAGTGACTGGTTGCTCCCTGCTCTCTCAAAGCCGAGTACAGCAGCATGTCCCTTCTGTATTCCGTGGAGCAGAAGATCGCCCCTCTCTCTTCTCCCCTCAGAGCCTCTGTTAGGAACCGAGCAGAAGCTCCGGTTGCTGCCAGCCTCTTTCTTTCTACATGGAGTTTTGCTGAGGGTTTTGGTAAGTCAAAGAGCAACGCAACTGGTGTCATGGATAAACCATCGCGGGCTCTACAGCTGCTGATTGCTTTGCTACCCGATTGACTGACCTGAACAGGCATCTTACTGAGGTGCGCTGGAACAGGAGCATCATAGAATCATAGAAGGGTTTGGGGTGGAAGGGACCTCAAAGATCATCTAGTTCCAACCCCCTGCCATGGCAGGGACACCTCCCACTAGACCAGGTTGCTCAAAGCCCCGTCCAACCTGGTTTTGAACACATCCAGGGATGAGGCATCCAGAACTGCCCTGGGCAACCTGTGCCAGTGTCTCACCACCCTCAGAGTGAAGAACTTCTTCCTTACATCTAATCTAAATCTCCCCTCTTCCAGTTTAAGCCCATCACCCCTTGTCCTGTCACTACAAGCCCTTGTCAAAAGTCCCTCCCCAGCTTTCTTGTAGACCCCCTTCAGATACTGGAAGAAGTAGTTCAACAGCAAATATCTGTTCTCAGGGAATGTCATTAACCCCCAAATCTTCCTACGCAGCATTGGAAGGGGGTTTAGTTGTGGTCAACCCAGAGGTGACGTGTAGAGGAGACACAGGGAGTCACTAAACTCCTCCAGACCCACCTACCTTCAGCCCTTTCAGCATTTGGTAGACCAGGTACTGGATCTTTTCATCACTGAATTCATGTCCCATGATCTTTTGTAAATCTGTCCGCATGTATGGCATCACCAGGTAGCTAAAAGGCAGTAAGACAAGGCCCTGAGTCTAGAAGAAAAATGGAGGGAACCAGGCTAGCCTTGTTCTCACTTGGCTGGTTCTTTGGCTGTGCCATTTACTGTAACTAAGACACGTTGTTGTGACAGTGTTCCTGGCCAGCTGCAGCCATGCTGGGGTTTCAGCTCGCTCTGAAACTTGCTCTTTCTCCTCCCTTTAAATCAGATATCTGACGTCAAGTAAGAACAAGGATCTTCCAAACTTTAATGATCCTAAATTAGTTTACTTTAGACCTCAAGTGATGTTCAGTTCCGGGCGGCCTTACACCATCTGGGAGCTGAAACATCTTGCGCAACATGAAGACTCTTGCAAAACTGCTGCGCTGGCTCCCAAATTTATCTCTGCAATGTTCTCCAGCCCTGCCTCGGAAGACAACTTCCAACTTCCTTCAGTCTCTGGCCTGCCTGCTCAGACTGCTAATGAGTTGATGATCTTCCAGCAGGAACTGCTCTGAGAACC
Organism: Eurystomus gularis; assembly: GCA_013400335.1. Classification (NCBI taxonomy): domain Eukaryota; kingdom Metazoa; phylum Chordata; class Aves; order Coraciiformes; family Coraciidae; genus Eurystomus; species Eurystomus gularis. The sequence continues at coordinate 106,289 of VZZY01024408.1, forward strand.
TTCAAGCACTTTTCCTGCAGGCTGCCATCAGCCAAAACCCCAAACCCAGGCACACGCTGCTCGTGCCCAAGGATGGGGAAGGGAAAACGACTCGTCCAACCTGACCAGCAACACTGAGGGAAACACCAAAAAAAAAACCCAAGAGGAGCCAGAATCAAGATGGAAAGGAAGCCAGGTCTCTAAAATTCTCAGCTTAATCCCCCCAGGGGCTGGTGAACACGCTGCTGCTCCCGTGCTCTTGGCTCGGCTCTCCACAGGCAGTGCCTCAGCCTGGACCACGCTACGGGTGATACACCACGGAAGGCAAAGCCTCTCATTCCACACACTGGGGCGTGTGTATCGCGCTGTCCGGGCTGTAGGCACAGCACGAGATCAGTTTAGTTCTGTTCAGGTGTTCTGGGTGTTTCACCTGCCACGTGCTCCTGAACCTCCCTGTTATTCAGGGGTGTCTGGCTTTAGTCTGGCCTCAACTCGGGCTGTTGTGCTGCACCTCAGCCTGATCTGTCACTAGGTCACCGGTGTCTTGGGCAAGGGCTGAGCTTAGAGCAAACACAAACTCCAAACTTACAAGTCTTGGAATCCATGGTAGGAGGGTGCAGAGGTGAAGACATCGAGCAGCCCAATGACCTGGTGGAAAAGAGAAGTCCACATTTAAACCCGGGAAGCATTTCTAAGTACGTGGGGCTCAGGTAGGAGCTCTCCAACAGCACACACACATGGGTGAGCACCAGGAACTCCATCTGAGGAATCCGAGGACTTCTCGCTATGCTGTGCAACTGCTTCTCCTCTTACTAATACCCGGCAGCACCCATTACACATCTGCTCCAGCCTGGTGCCAGCTGGGCACAGCAGACAGGTAGCACTTCAACCCCGAGACTCCCTGCACACGGCAAAGGTCAGGACCTCTCGAGTCAAATCAAGGTGATGCCACCAGAAAGGACTTGCTCCCAGGTGGCAAGAACATCCATCCCCCTTGCTTCAGCAGAGAAATGAGGACTCACATTCTCGTGCTGCATGTGCTTCAGCAGCATGAGCTCTCTGTACGCTCTCTTGGCAAAGATCTCCGACTGGAACGGGCGGCAGAGCTTCTTGATGGCCACTTTCTCCCCCGTCTTCTTGTCTATGGCTGAGCTGCGGTGGAAAATAAAAGCCAGGTCTGACATCAGCGGTACATTGTAACAAATTTCGGAATACCAAAGGTCTCCTAGGGGAGAGCTAATTCTGGCGCTTGCAGAAGAACGGCAAAGAAAGGCCCCTGGAGAAACCTGGGGGAGCTCTGCACACACAGATGTTGCTCCCTGTGACTTGGGGCAGCAGCTCCCAGCCCGTGCTCCTTGGAGGACAGGGTGGGACACCCAGCAAAGTGTCAGTGCCTCGTCTTTATTCCCCTTAACCTGCAGAAACGAGCTGGAGCTCGTGGTGCTCTGAGAAGAGGGAAACACAAACAGGTAAAGGTCAGGATTAGTTCTAACTCTGTCTTCTCCTTCGCTGACGCATGGAGAGAAGGGAATAAAGGAAGTTCTGCTTCACCATCTGCTTGGAGGGTGTTGTCTTTGAAGGTACATCAGCCGCCTTCAGTGTATCCTGGAGCAAAGACCACAGATGGAAGCACAGGCTGCGGGAGTGAGTTCTCCTCCACTGAGGATCTTTGGTGCCGTACAAATGCTCCTACGTAAAAGCAGCTCTGGCTGAAAACAGGAGCCTGTTACAAAGCTCATGGAAAGATGGTCCCAAAGCCATCGCTGGAGACATGACGTGTTCTTCCCTCGGGTCACGTTTGCTGTTTGTGGCTGGACAAGGGCCATCTCACGGCCCTTTCTCTGCTTGTAGAGGCTCTTTGATCAGACGGCAAAGGGGGGCCCAGGTTTCACCAGGTAGAAGTGGGGGAGCAGGGTCCTTGGGCTGAGACAGCTGTGACTTGTGTTCTAGGTGGGTTCTCCAGGGGGGGTCTCAGTGCTTCGTGCCTCAGCCCCTCCTGGACCCTTCCAAGAGGCAAAGGGATGAAGAAAGGGTTTCCCTGCCAAATCCTGCTGTGGGATGCCAGAGCAGTTCCCACCACTCCGTAAATCCTGATCTCATCTCGTGGGGAAACAGAAGGGCCATAGATCGGCATGTTCAGTCCCACGGCGCTTCGCTGCGCAGGGTGACCCAGCCCACCTGAGCGCTGGTGTTCTCCAGCCGTGCACAGACGTTTTTCTCCTGCCCCCTTCTCCAAAGTGATGTACGATTTGGCCTTTAAAGGTCCCCTTTCAACAAAGCATTCTATGACTCGATGATTCACCCCACGGTCCCCAGCTGCCAGGTTCCAGCCACTGCTCCTTCCTTGAGGACCTCAGAGGATCTGAGGCTGGGAAGGGCAGGTACCATAAAGCAACGTTACCGTGACCTCCAGGGTCATCACTCAGAGGCAAGACTTCATAAATAAATAGGGAAATGCCACTTATCATAATGCAATCAAACAGTGCATTTTGCTGGGTTCAGGGCTGATTGCATGAGGAGAGATGGTTCAGCCTGGAGAAGAAGATGCTCAGGGGAGACCTTCTGCCTCTCAACAACTCCCTGGAAGGAGGTTGGAGCCAGGTGGGGTTGGGCTCTTCTCCCAAGGAACAAGCAATAGGACAAGGGGAAATGGCCTCAAGTTGCACCAGGGGAGGTTGAGGTTGGACATGAGGAACAATTTCTTGCTGGCAAGGGCTGTGAAGGGCTGTGCCGGGCTGGGCAGGGCAGTGGTGGAGTCCCCATCCCTGGAGGGGTTTCCAAGCCGTGGAGATGTGGTGCTGAGGCACATGGCTTCGTAGTGGGCTTGGCGGTGTTTGCTTAATAGTTGGACTCGATGATCTTAAAGGTCTTTTCCAGCCAAAACTCTCCTATGATTCCATGATATCCCGCTGCATGCGGCTTTCCCTCCAGGTCAGTGCTGACGAGGGGGTATCAGTTCCTTGCTGCAAGCCTTGGAAGCCCCTTGCACAGCTTTCTCCGATGGTCAGCCACAAGCCATCAGTTCTGGTGTGTCCTCCGGCAGCCTGGGCTATCAACAGCTCTCATCAACCTCCCTGATACCATCAGGCCATCTCCCTGCTCTCGGCCACCAAGGTCCCTTCCAGCTGCTCTGAGCTGCGTGTGATGAGAACAAAAACCATTCCTTGGGAGCTTCAGTACGACGGTGATTTCATCAATGCATTCAGCGGGAAATCCAAGGAAGGGCAGGAACAGCCGCACGAGGCAGCTCCAGCACTGAAGACACCACAGGGTATCTCAGGAGGACGGGAAAGAGTCGTCTTAGTTTCAGGACTTCAGGAGATGTTAGCAGAGGGAACAGCACAGTGTAAAGCTTTCTGAGGAGCCAGGGAAGGACAAGGAAGGGACTCGGACCGGACAGAAGCAGCTTCTGCAGAATTCAAGGCAGATTTCTTGAGCTGAGGGTGCAGGTTCTTACCTGCCTTCCCAGCTGCTGGCCTACAGAACATCTTGTCCCACCACTCAACACAGGACAGTTGGGTGATGGAGCTTCAGCCTGCCCAGCACAGACAGTGGTACCTTCACCCCTGCCATCAGGCACAGCCACAAGTTAAGTTGGTGGACACAGGCAGGAGAGCCCACCACGGTCTTCCCAGCACAGGTTTAATGAATGGCTGGAGTTGGGGGTGACCGACGTTGGGGGTGACCACGGGCAGGCAGAGCTGGGTCCCTGCCTTGGTTGGCAGAGATTGGCAAGACCAGCCTTGGAGGGGTCAGGAGGCTCTTCTTCCAGCTGGAAGCCAAGTCACCACTGAGTTTGGCAGAATCAACAAGGGAAGAAACTCATCTTTGCTGGTTTTTTCCGAGTTAGTTTCTCAGCTTCTCAAGGAGATACAAAAACCAGCAGCTCTGAACGAGGAAAGCTTCCCGGCGATTCCCAGCAGAGGACAGCAGAGCCCAACTCCACAGGCCCCAGCTCTGCTTGGGGCAGGAGTGGGCACCAAGCGCTGGTGAGCAGGGTCCCGGTACCATCCCCTGGAGCTGGGGCTGCTGGAACACCCACCAGCCCTGGGGGCTCCAGGGACTTCCCCTGGGACCGGGAAAAGGTTTGTCTTGTTGATGTTTGGGTTTTTGCTGGCAAGCAAGGAAACTTTGCAAGGATTTCCCTCTTCCCTTCCTTGTCCTGTCTTTATTTTCTTTCACTCTTCCTGCTTTCCTTTCTGATAAAACCCAGGAAGCGCTGGGGTTTGTAGAGAAAAAAGTTCAAGTTTAGTCTTGCTTGTTTTGCAGGACTCATTTAAAGCAGCTCAGAAGCTTAAATGCAGCTGGACAGCAAAACAGGGAAAGGAAACGCCGGGTGCTCTTTGTAGAAGGGCAGCCAGGAGACAACGACCGAACCTGGGCCCCGGGGTTGCAGGATCCGAGCCGTGACAGCCGGCAGAGAGACTTTGCCCAACACCTACAGAAGAGGACACACCTCTGCGCTTGGTTTTTTTTAGCTCGGCGTGTTATGAAACAAGGGCTCCGTTCAGATCCTATCAATGGGCTGCTTCATTTTTAACCTCGCGGAAAGGCGCCCGTCTCCTCCGCCTCGCCAGCATCGGCCAAGTGAGACCTGGCTGCTGCCTGCTGGCCTCGCAGGCACCTTCACCGATGGGCCACCAGCAGCTCCCGGTGATGGAGGCCCCAGGAAGGAAGCCCCAGCTTCCTGATCCTGCTTTACAATCCTTTCTATTTTATAGAATCCTGGAATCATTGCGGTTGGAAAGGACCTTTAAGCTCATCCAGTCCAACCATAACCCCACTCTACCAAGTTCACCACTAAACCACGTCCCTCAGCACCACATCTCCATTGTTTGGAAACCCCTCCAGGGATGGGGACTCCACCACTGCCCTGGGCAGCCTCTTCCAATGCCTGACAAGCCTTTCAGGGAAAAAAATTTCCTAACGTCCAACCTACCATTTCAATCTAGAGGGGGTATCAAGGCAGGGGTCCTATTGTCCAGCTGCTTTCCCCAGCCAGGCAGCTCAGCATCAGCTGCCTCGGACTCACGCAGCAAGGACGTGCTGCAGAGGACACCCCGCAGCCACCCCTGCTCCAGCACCCGCCTCTGTCCTCACCCACAAACACTTTCCAACACCCAAGGGATCTGACAGAAATCTCAGAAGCTGCCTGGCCGCAGTGCCGAGGTGACCCCCGAGCCCCGGCAGCCCTGCCTGCCCGGACACCCACCGAGGGGGGCTCAGGTGGGAAACGCTCCCTCCACCCACCCATGGTGACCACAGGAGAAAACATCTCGGTTTCTTCAAGTGACCAAGTCTCCCACCCGCTGCCCGTGCCAGAGCAGGAGACAAACCACCCCCATCACACATGCAAAAGGCCTCTCTAACAGAGGGGTGCCCACACGCACCTCCTTGCCCCCCAGCACGCTACTTCCAGCACCCCCAGCTCTCCCCACAGTTGGGCAGGACCCCACTCACCACACCGAGCCGTAGGCTCCAGACCCCAGCGGGTGGAGGGACGTGTATCTCCTGGGCAGCTCCCAGAGGGTTTTGTTCACCTCCTGTCTGTAGAAGCCTCTCCTCCTTGCGATGTTCATCGCCCGGCGGGTGCGGGACTGCCACCCCCCCAGAGTACTGGAGTGCGGGAGGGCTTCTGGGGCGAGAGCGGGACGGCGAGGCCTCCTGCGCTGGCCCGAAGAGGCTCTACTGAGGTTCCTTCTCTATTTTCAGCTGTTGCGAGCGTGAAGGGACATGTCTTTGGGCCCTCCTCCCTCCGCCTCCACATTGGCGGAGGTGAGGCATCAGATTTCCCGACACGCCTCGGTCTTGTGCAGGTGCCTCTGGACTCTGGTGGAGGAGCCGAGTGCCCAGCCCCACGAGTGCCCAGCCCCACGAGTGCCCAGCCCCACGGCAGGGCCGCCTCCGGAGCCCCACCGTCACCTGCAGCTCTCGAGCTGCCCCTTCCACCAGGTCACCAGCCAAGAAATGTCCTCGTGGTGCTCACAGGGAGTCTCGTGAAATCCCTGCTCTGAACAAGCGGATGAGTAAGGACTTGCCGAGCCAGGGAATCCAGGGGACGAGCCACAGCGCCTCGTCAGACACGCGGGGACATTCTTCTTTCCAGCTGCTGGAGGACAGCTCCAGGCTCCTGACGGAGGGCACCAGGGGATAACATCCACCAAAGAGCAAGGAAGCGATGGTGATCTTCTCCCAAGCCTGACCCCCAGCAGAGCGGGGCTGTGGGGAAAGCAGGCTGAGGTTCTCCACCTGCAGCAAGGAGGCTGAGGAGCAGCTGTGAGATGGGACCGTCCTGAGAACTGTTCATGCCCCAGGCTTTGCTGGGTCTGGTTTTGTCTCCTGCGGCAGGTCTAATCCCTTCTCGAGCCTTCCCGGACGGCGCAAAGCCCAAGTTCACTGCTGTCCCTGCCAGTAACCGGTGAGACCAGCAAACCCGGCCGGGGAGAAGGTCCATTCCTGGTAAGCAGAGCACACCTCGACATTTTGCTCCAGCTTTCAGAGGCTCAGGTGGGGCTCCCAGAGAGGAGCTTGGTGCATCTGACACTTCCCAAAGGAAGTGACTAAGCTGCGCCTTACTGAGCCAGCCCAGCTGCCGACAGCGTGCAGCGTAACCCCCCCGAGCCCTCAACCCTGCCCAGCCTCTGCCCCTTCCATGCGTGTCACCCACAACCGGGTCCCTGCTCCCAGCTCCTCTGGGCAGCGGGATTAGAGGCAACTTACCTGATAAACAGGAATTACGGAAGAAGCACCATCAGGGGTTTAGGAAAGACTCATTTTACCTGCTTATGGGCAGAGAGACAAGGAGCTACTGGAGAGAGTCCAGCGGAGGCTCTGAAGATGCTGAGGGGCCTGGAGCATCTCTGTGCCCAGGAAAGGCTGAGAGCCCTGGGGCTGCTGAGCTGCAGAAGAGGAGGCTGAGAGGGGATCTGATCAATGCTGATCAAGAGCTAAAGGGCCCATGGGGGGCAAGAGGATGGGGCCAGACTCTTGTCAGTGGTGCCCAGTGACAGGACAAGGGGCAACGGGCACCAACTGGAACCCAGGAGGTTCCATGTGAGCAGGAGGAGAAAGTTGTTTGGTGTGAGGGTGTTGGAGCCTGGCCCAGGCTGCCCAGAGAGGTTGTGGAGTCTCCTTGTCTGGAGAGATTCCAAAGGTGCCTGGACACGATCCTGGGCCCCCTGCTCTGGGTGAGCTGCTGGAGCAGGGGGGTTGGCCGAGATGATCTCCAGAGGTCCCTTCCAACCCCCACCGTGCTGGGATTCTGGGATTTGAATCAGTCACTAGCATTAATTCATCTTTCTACAGCCACGCCATGCCCTAGACATTTAGAACTCCCTAACTGCACACTGGTGACCTGCGTGTGCGCAGGGTTGAGCAAGAGCCGGGCTCATGAAGCCAGAAGCGCGTCAGAGGTTTGCTGATGTCGCGGCTGTTCTGTGTAACGCTCTTGCTCACAGGGTAGTGACAGCCCCAGGCCCGCCCGGGGTTGACTTCCCGGCTCTGCTGTTGCATCGGTGCGTGAGCGAGGTTAGAAGGTGGCTGTAGCACCTTGTCCCTGGTGTGTTTTATGACCCAGCAGACCTCGCCCCGGCTGCTTGAAGAACGTAAGGACCAACGCTAACGTGTGTTCCACTGGTTACAGAATCCCAGAATTTCAGAACAGGCTTTTTCCCTCTGCTCTCGGTTTGTACCAAGGAGAGCAGAGGGGGAAACAAGGAGGAAGGTGGTGGAGAGACACACACCACCCCCCCCCCACCCTGCTTTCCTTTCCCCATCCAGCTCCGTGCCGGCGCACGGACACACTGCCGGGATCAGCTGCCTGACCGGGAACAAGATCCCTGCCTGGGAACTGCAGCCATGGAGGCTTTGGAGTGAGAAGAGCACAGCTCTGGTCAATCCTTCTTCCCAGAGAACAGCACCGACAGGCAGCAGAGATCAGAAAAATCATAGAATGGGTCTGGTTGGGAGACCTTTAAGACCATAGAATCCCAGACTGGTTTGGGTGGGAAGGGACCTTAAAGCTCATCT
>VZZY01024408.1:114831-141732 GCA_013400335.1 Eurystomus gularis
TACTCTGCCCAGCCTGTGTTTGTGCTTGGGATTGCCCCGATCCAGGTGCAGGACCTTGCTCTGGATCATCAAGTCCAACGGAAAATCTCCCCTATGGAAAGCAGCGATGCTTCTGCTCCCACCAGCACCCTCCTAACACCAACTGGGTGGCAGCTGAAGAGGAGAAAATAAAAAAAGAAAATCACTTTTAGATAGCGACCAAACTGGGGAAGGTTCCTGGGTGCAGGGAAGCAGCAGCACGCTGGGCTGTGGTCTACCAAACAGAAAATAAAAGTATTTCTTCCGTGTCCAGCACTCGTGGTGAGACTCTGAGCTAGTCTGGGGACAAACTCAGACACAAGCGCAGTGTCAGCAGATGGAGCCACTCAACAGGTTGCACAGCCTCGGTCCTCCCACCCCAACCATCACAGCCAGGATCCTGAAGGACACCACGGAGGAATCCACACCGTGCTACAACCAGCCCCGTCGCACGGGAGGTTTGGAAGTACCAGCAGCGCAGTAAATCTGAAAAATAGGTTTTTATTTTTAACCAGTGGTATCGTGACATCTTCTCTGGCATAACCAATTACAGCAAAATCCATGGGTAGGAACCAAATGGCAGATGTCTGCAGCGTCCTCTGCTCGGCCCCGCGGGCTCCCGGCTCCGAGGAACGTTCCCGCTCTCACACAGACACACACACACGCGCGCGCACACACACGACATCTAGACTTTTAAAAATCTGTAGCCATATTTCCGCAGGAAATCACACTGTAGCATCTACACATAAAATGGCTGATAAAAAATAATCTGGCGGCCGGTTTACGGAGGATATCTACATTTCCATGGGAACGCCCGCGCCGTGGGCCCAGCAGGAAAGGGAGGGGTTCTGCCTTGATTTTGTTGGGCTGAGGAGAGTTCTAGCGCAGAGCGTCGATGAACCGCTCTCTTCAGCTTCACCCCAGCCCTTTATTGAGTGTTCGACCTGAAGAGATCATCGGAGTAGCCCGGAAGAGTTGATGGCTCTGTCACCCGCGTCCCGTCCCTTCGTGCAGCCTCTTCCAACGGGGTAAACCCACCACAAACGGGTCCTCTCCGTCCCGTCAGTAACAAGAATACAAAATACTGCCCTGGCCTTTCTCCTCACGGACACAGGTACGTTCCTCACAGGATGCCTGCAACAAGTAACACCTAAAAACATCTCCTCCCCCACCCCAACATGGGGCTCCCGAGCTCCCCAGGTCAAGCTCCAGCACAGAGACACGCTGAGAAACCTCCCTCCTGCCAGGCTCTACCTCTGGGCGTTTCACCCGCACAGAATCCTCTAGGATACAAAACATCTGAAGAACGTTTGTACTCAAACGTACTCCCCTTTCCCTGTTTCCTCAGGCAGAGATCAACCTGCTAAAAAACAGCCAAGAAGCTCTTATCCAAGAGGGTAAGAAAAAAAAAAACCTCTAGTAAATGTTAGTCTTTTATATATATAAATATTTATATTTATAGATATAGACAGTGAAAGGGAGATGGTGGCTTTATGCATGCTCGTTTCTTTGCTTTGGATTTCCAATACCTCTAAACCAAAATTATTCTCAGGAAATACCTTAAGTTCTGGCACAAGCTGCCGCAGTTGTTTCTTTGAAGGCCATTTTTTTTTTCACATTTGATCTCACAAGAAACCCCCCGTCCCGAGCTCTCCTCTGAACCCAGAGGAAAAAGGTGCATGTTTCTACGCCGCGTGTTTTAGCCTTTCCTCGGCCAGGCCTCCAGAAGGGCCAGGATTTCACCACGAGCTGCAGCACAGGAGGAAGGACGCTGTGAATCCATGGCGCTGGCTGAGGTACTCGGTGAAATACTTCACCGACGGTTTAACTGCCCCAGCGCCATCCCCGAAAAAAGTAACGACAAAAACAAACAAACAAAAAATAATCAAGCAGCTCCACATGCACATACAGCTACGACATGCAAAAACACCCCAGCTTGTCGGGAACACACACAGACGTGTGGCTGCGAGAGTCTCCTCCGGCCTTGGTCTCCTGGGAGCTAACGTTGGGAAGTCTCACAACAGGGGAAGGGATAAAAACACGGGAATACCCAATCCAGGGGTAGAGGCTGTTGCCTCCAAAAGTTATTTCCTGATTACACGGAGTTCATGCCTGGCTATCTGGGAGCCTTCACCCTGAAAACCAGCGGGTCAGAGATTTCCACCCCAGACTTCTGTTCCCTTCTCTCCCCATTCATTTAAGGCACAAACATATTTACAGTTTCAAACAAACCCTTTCCACGTTCCAAGAATCAAGACGTTTGACGGCCTGTGCTCTGCTGTACCAGGAAGGTCTGGGTGTAAATCAGCCCCCGGGCACTGAACAAGGACTTCCCTCACCCCAACTTCAGTCCTGAAGAGAGGACTCTGTAAAGGACTCTCTAAGCCTAGAAAACAGCTTCCGTTACTCTGAGGTTACTTAATTGGTAGAAGAATTGATAAATGGCAACGATTGTAACCCAAGTTTAAAGGTCAGCTTCCCCACCTCGCCCCAGCAGCGTGAACACTGAGCACTGGAAGGGCTGAGGAGCGGTCGGAGCAGGTCTTCAGAGGCTTGCCCCGGGCTGTACACAGAACACGAGAGCATGCAGCATGTTTACACGGACTCGGCTTTCCTCCCTCCCCCCCTCCCCAATTCAACACACACAAAACCCCTCCACCAAGGAGAATATTGTTGTGACGAGGCACTTGAACGAGAAAATTGGAGAGTCCCTACGAAAGGCCTTCCCCTCACAGTGACGTGGGACAAACAGAAGAGAGCTGTTCCTCAGGACTCCATCTCCTCTTGGTCAAGCGGTGGTGGCACAAAGCTGATGACTTCATCGTAAGTCAGGCCTGGTGGGAAGAGTGCGACAGAAACTGAGCAGGTAGTACTAACAATATCCCCCATGCAAGAGACAACCCGAAAGGTTCTAACGCTATTCTAATCAAAAAATGGTTTAATTTAGAAGCAGCAAAGAATAAGAGATGAAAAAGGAGTTCTCGTGAAACGAGAACCTCTCTCGGAGACTAACACACACAATAAAAGATACTTCCAGAGCCTTGAGACGTGAGTAAGTGTGAAAACAAAGACATGAGCAACTACCTATGTTTGTATGCTCACAGTGATCATCAGTTAGCAGGGACTGCGCTCATTATGTGCACGATAGATCTGCTCAGTGTAAGGACCTCAGAAGGAACAGGACACCCACGTTTGTATCCCTGTCTTTTTGCCTCTAACTGCCACGGGGCTCAGCTGAACCACGGAAGAGACCACAAAGGAAGCACGCTGGCTCTGCCCCATCCCCAGACTCACTTTTCCATTCTTCAATCTCAAGTTCTCTGCTTTCGAAGGACTGGTCGTAGGGGTCTGCCACTGGTTCATCATCTGGGTCGTGATACTGAGCGAAGTAGGCGTGAGCCAGAGCTTCCGCTGCAGTAATTCGCTTGTCTGTGTCCAGGACCAACATCTTCTCCAGCAAGTCCACAGCTGCAAAAGCACCAAAGCAGAAAGGACAAAGGATTTGATGTCATGAGCTGTGTGACGCTTTATTCTCCTAAAAACCCTTTTAAGCTCCTAAAAACCCCATGTCTACGAGGAATCTGCAGTTTCTCAGGACCCACCCGTCACCCGCAATTTCTTCAGCCTCTACCCTCAGCCCACACGCTTTGTAAGCTTTGAACATGGCTGGTAGCTCCATTCCAAGCTACTGCTGCCATCAGAACAGAACTCTGGGCAAGTCTCGGTGTCCCAGGACACGTCAGCTTCAGCCTCAGGAGGAGCGCGACAGCTCAACGCAGCCTTACCCAGGGGATTGGCACCAATGAACACGTTCTCAAAGTTCATTTTCGGCATGTACGACAGAGACTGAATGTAGTTTCTTGCCTGTGGAAATAAACGCTCTGTTGAAGTCTGATACAATCCAGCTACCAAGACAAAGTACATTTCAATCATCCTGAAGCACCAGTTATTACGGTCTGTCTCCTCGCTTCTCCTTCCCTTTACTTATTCCAACACTGACTAAGCCCATCAGCATTATCCCTTCCCGGCTGAAGGCCGCTCAGGACAGCGGAGGAAGAGCTGACGTGACTTGGGGTTCATGCAAGACTGCAAAGCAAAGAGGTGCTGCAAGAGCCCAGCGCCTCGGGGGCTGCGTGCGCCGGGGCACACACCACCAAACCACCTCGCATCCAGGCTCTGCCGAGCCTCGCAGGTCTGTGGGTTGAGCACATGCCATCCGAAATCTCATTTCAGACAAAAATCTCGCTGCAGTTAACTGCCCACCCCACGCGGTTATGGAAGCAGCGGACGCTGCGAGTGGAGACCTGCCCTGCGAACCCCCCTCGTCTGCTCAGGTCTCACCTCGTGGCTGGGCATCCTGTTAATGAGATATGCAGGGGGTGTTCCCGTCAGACGCATGATCTGCTGAAGCTGGTTAATATCTTAAGTGCCTAGTCAAGGGCTTTGTTAAAAACAGTGCAAAAACCCACTCGAAACAGAAAACAGCTGCATACAAAGCATCGCTTCTGCTAACCACAAGGCGAAAGCCACACAGGCAGAGCCCGCTGGTTTGATTTTTTTTTCAAATAATTACAAAAAATTTAGCAATTGCATTAGCGAACACTTAAAACAACAGAGGATTACTGGCCAGTGTGGGCACAGAAGGTATTTCTGCCCGTGATAAGCAGCATCACACAGCTGCGTTCGCATTTCCCGAGGGCTTTCAGCCACCAGAGCAGACGTTTCCTTTGGCCGAAGCTACACCTCACAAATTTTCCTAGGCTGCTGCAGCTACGCATAGCCTCAGGAAAAGGAACAAAAATTTAAAAGGGAACAAAAAATTGTATCCTCTGCACTGGTTACCAGCCTTTTTTTTTTTTCTTGCTGCATAGAAAGTAGTTAAATTCCTTGTGGTGCAAAGTGAAATGGGCTCACAAGTGACACCTCCTTCTCAACAGCTTTGAATGCACTTGGATATGTGGGCGAGGTGACAGAAGGCAATAAATGCAAAATTAGCAAAACATTAGCATTGCATAAGAGAGAGTGAGCTGGTGTCAGCGAGCAGACGGAGAAAGGAAGAGCAAGTGAAGTAATGCAGCAGAAAACCAGAATTCCTTCCAGGGACACTCTAAAGGCCCTCAAACACTTCATGGTTTTGCTCTTCCCATATGATGGAAAAAATTAGTAGGAACAGCACTTTACTAGGTTGTTTTTTTTTTTTTTTTCTAAAAAAACAGGCTCTTGATCTGGACCTGGCTAAGAGCAATTACTCTTTTCATTGTGCAACGTCAAAAGAAAAAAGACCCGCTTCAATCTTACGCACACAAACTAATCTTTTGCTTAACCCAGGCAACCTTTAAGCTCATCCCTGTCGCTAATCCCCTGCGCTTCCCGCCTCCTCCAGGTCACTGCGCAGGGCACCCGGAGCAACGCTCAGTTCTGACCTGTCCGGGGCTTCGTAAACGGGGGCGACAGTCAGCAAGGTGACCGACTGGTCCCAGCTTGCACCGCGCATCCACCGTCACCGAGGCCGCGGATTTTCCGTCACTGCTACGCGAAAAGGAGAAGCTGCAGCAGTAGCTGACCCCGTCCTCGCCCCCCACCACGCTGAGCCTCGACCAGGAGCAGCGGAGTGACTTGGTAAAGTGCACTGCTGGTGACCTCTACGCAAGCTTGCTCTGCGCTCACGTGTTCATCCGCACCGTTACGGCATCTCCTGTTGGAATTTTTCTGCGCTTTACCTTCAGAAACAGGTAGAATTAAATGCCATTTCATACTGTCTTTGTAGAAGGCCACAGTTCACGATTAGAGCACGACAGCAACGGCAAAGGAGCGGCCACCCTTTCAAACGGGGGCTGCAGAAGGCTTTTTGCTATTACCTTGATAAAAGGGCAGCAACACCCTTTAAATACATCGCACGCTTAGTTACATCCTCAGCGGACTCTACACTGGAAACAGCTGCCACGAAAGCACCTAAAAGGCATTTTGGGTTTTATGCTCAAAGGCAGCGGCGCTTCAGAAATTAACTGCCCCACGGAAGGGACCGCGTGCGTTTGGAGGGGAACACGCTTGCTGCTGTTATGAAAGATCCCTGGGTAGGCAATCTGGAGAAATAATAACCGAGAGGAGCCTCAAGCTCTTAGCTGTGAAAAAATACTTCCCCAGCAGCACCTGATGGTACAATGTATCACGAAGTATAAACCCACAAACTGCAAGAAAAGTCACGAAGCAGTAAAATGAGAACGTGGAAGGAAGAAATCGTACCAGAGGCAGAGGGAAGAGGAATAAAGATCAGATGCACACAGCATTAAGAACTCAAAGCCATCCAAGAGCAGAGAATGACAAAGGAAGGAAAAGAACAGAAAAGAAATCCCAACACGTACTAGAGGTAGACTACAGGAGGGCAACACACAGAGCGGGGACTTCCGAAAGGAAGGGCAGATATTACAATCAAAGTGTGAACTCACAGACTCTGAGGAGATTTTCTTCAAAAGCTCAGGCCCTGGGGTTCCAACGAGTCTCAAAATGAGCTTCAACTGATCAATATCTAATGATGGACCATAAAGGAAAATGCTGGGACAAATCAAAATGAAAAGCGCGACATGTCAGCCTACGAACGTTGAAAGTGAACGCCTGCCGAGGCCTCGGCTGAGGAGCTATTTTAAGCAAACTCTGTTTGTTCCTCTCGTGTACCACGGCACAGCCCCGCATAACGCAGCTCTGTCTGCGTCAGACGGAACGGCTCGTCTAGGAACACCCCACGTGCACGGAATGGGTCACGGCACCCCCGGCTACCGGGGGCAGAGCCGGAGCTTTCGCCCCGCTGGCACAGGGTCAGTTCAGGTGCTCGCTTGGCCCGCCGGGCCCCGCGCCGAAGCTGCAGCGGTTAGCAGGGTTAGGCCGTGTTAGTGACAGGTGAAGTAAAGCAGAAGGCTGAAAAGTGTAGGCGCTAATATTTTTTAAAGGGCAAGGCCTTCGGTGAAGACCTTCCAAGGTAATTCAGCCACTTCTACAACTTGGAAAGTGCCCGGAGCTTGCTCGTGACCTACAGCACCCCTCCACCCCAGCTCGGGGGCACCTTTCAGCCAGGGTGCTGGCCCCCACCAGCTCCTGGGACCTGCAGGGTAGGAGGCCAAAGCCCCTGGAGCTATCTCCCTTCTCTCTACAGATCCGCAGCAGTGGCCAAGAGAAACAGAGCACGGGCTCAGGTTCAGAATGTCTCTGGGAAAAGCTCTCAGGACATACCACTGCAGGTGTAGAGACTGTTTTATCCAGCACAGAGCTCCCACCACGCCACGGACCAACCTGAGCTGTCCTCTTTAACAGGGCTGAGAAAAATACATATTTGGCATCACTTGAGGGAAAAAAATCCACTTAAGACTTGGTTCTATGTCTAAAACTCAAGATGGTAAGGAGATACAAGGTAGCTTTTAAAACCACTAAGAGAATAATCTCCCTTCTCTGAATTACCTTCTACGCTGCCCTTCAAAACCTACTCGTCATTTCAGACTGTCTGTGATGTTTATATTTGCCCTTAAAATTACATCCAACTAGTCACACATTTTCCTTTCAATTAAAGGAGTCTACCTACTAGGCAGGGTTCTTCTGGGCCCAACGCCTTCCTGATGTTTTAAGATACAGCTACAGTTCCTTAGTAGAGTATATCTTAATTTGAGTACTACAAGAACTTCAAAGACTGTCTCCTGTTTCAAAAAAGCCTCAGAGCTCCTGCAGTATTGGCAAACTCCGTACGAAGGAAATCACCAACACTTTGCTAAAGCCTTTATCTTTTGATGTAAACTTTGGTCTAAAGCTTTACACACGAGATGAATTAAAAGCCCTGGAGATGGCACTTTGCCAGAACAGCTGAACTAACTTCTCACTTCTCAAGCTGCTTGGCCAACTTCACCTAAACACTGAAACTTAAGAGTCCATCCCTCGTTCTTGTGCAAGAAATGCAAATTTAGATGACTGACATACCTGCGAAGTCACGTGCCATAGAATCAGTTAGGTTGGAAAAGACCTCTAAGATCATCCGGTCCAACCATCAACCCAACACTACCATGACCACTAGATCATGGTCCACGTATTGTCTGAACCCCTCCAGGGAAGGTGACTCCACCACTTCCCTGGGCAGCCTGTTGCAACGCTTCATCACTCTTTCAGTAAAGAAAATTTTCCCTAATATCCAATCTAAACCTCCCCTGGCACAACTTGAGGCCATCACCTCTCGTCCACACCTCAGTTTAAGTATTTAAAATTATTTTAAAGGAGTTTAAAATCACGCGTGCCAACAACAGCGCTGCCCAGTTTGCTGCCAGCTCTTTTCATAGGGACAATTGCTATCAGGAGAGAGTTGTGGGATGGGCTTCAGTGACTTCTCAGAGAAAGGAAACTGTATAACTGGCCACAGGCACGTCAAAAGCCAGCCCCTGCTTCTAGTTTTGGGTCTGCCACCTATAACCTGCTGCCTTTGGTTACCTACAGGGCCCACCACGTCCCAGAGAATAGTCCTTCCAGCAATTAAAGACAGGAAAAAGACTTAGCAAATACAAAGCAAAAGAAAAAAAATCAACAAGCACACGTGCATGGAGAAGGAAAGCGCAGCATGCAAACCCCCAGTGCCATCACCGAGGAGCCCCAACCAGGGACGGGTCGCAGCGATTCCAGAATTCGGTGACCAGCCTGTGACCACGGTCAGCAGCAGGCACCACAGGAGGGTCAGAGCTTACCCAGGCAAAGCAAAGGTCAGAAGTCATTTTAGCTGCCACCACAAGCAAGAGCATCAGAAGAATGTGTCATTTCAGGCTGGTTAGTTATCATGGAAGTCTCATACTACAGAATAATATAGTAATAAAAATACTCTGAAGAGTTTAAAGGGAATACAGTCAACTTAAAACATAAAGAAAATTGGCTAAACTAGGACAAAACATTTGAGATATTCTCGTTTGTACTTTATGTCATTTTGTGCAAGGCAGATTGTCAAACAAAATCAACTTTTCTACTTATTTGTATGAATCATTCACATTACCAGAGCTGTTAAAAAAATAATCTAAGAATATACATGTTTAACAGAAACCGATCTTGGCATAAGACAGATACAATAATAACACAAAGAAAGCCTCTAGCTGTGCCTCACGTTAAAATCCCAAAGGGTTCTGATGGTCAGTACCTCTCTTTTTTTGGTCTCTTAGTCCTTCCCCACAACCTTGTTCCCCTTTTCCACCTCCCAGCAGACATCTTACCAATATTAGAAATATTTCTACCCACATATTACAGTAGGAACAATTCATTAGCTTAAGTTTAATTTTAAGTGAGGAATATTGTAACAATCCTGCAGAGCTAAGCCCGTTTTTTTTTTTTTCTTGCTTCAAGTCAATGACACCCTTGTTCAGAATCTCTGCAGATCAGGTCCTTCAGAACTTAAAACTAAATTCAGCATGAGTTTATCAGTGGCATAATCATCACAGTCAGCACTGAAGATCAGCACCTCAGAATACAACTTAATTACTTACCAGATTAAATTAACCAGAGGGCTTCTTGCCTGTACTGAAACCCCTTACAGGGATTATGCATCTCTGGGCCATATATAGAAATACCTGATGGACTACAAATAACATCTCACCACCTCCCTGCAGCCTTCCAGGATCTGAAGGGGGTCTACAAGAAAGCTGGGGAGGGACTTTTGACAAGGGCTTATAGTGACAGGATGAGGGGGGATGGCTTCAAACTGGAAGAGGGGAGATTTAGATTAGATGTAAGGAAGAAGTTCTTCACTCTGAGGGTGGTGAGACACTGGCACAGGTTGCCCAGGGAAGCTGTGGATGCTCCATCACTGGATGTGTTCAAGGCCAGGTTGGACGGGGATGTGAGCAACCTGGTCTAGCGGGAGGTGTCCCTGCCATGGCAGGGGGGTTGGAACTAGATGATCTTTGAGGTTCCTTCTAACCCAAACCATTCTGTGATTCTAATTCTACAATTTCTGCCAAATCCTTGATGAAAGGGACTAGTATTTCCAGCCAGAGACCCACCCGAACAGGAGGATGATCACCCTGAGAAGGCATTCCCTATTCTGTCCCTGTCTGTTCCATTTTGGAAGTGGGAAGCTATATACTTGAGAAAATTGTGTTGAGACCAAAAAAGCAAGAAGAATGTCATCTTTTCAGTTGTCAAAGAGAAGCACTTTCCAGCTTCCTGGACACACAGAATCCAGTCACGCTGCAAGGTGACCTCCCCAGAACTGCAGTGGATTTGGATAAACCCTATCCTTGGCTACTAGAAGGACGGTAAATACACCTTCAATTAAGCATGTTAATATTACTTGCAAAGCCTGTAAATCAGCAGTTGCATAGCGACAGTGCAGGAGGAACACAGGCCTCAGCAAATCCGGGGGTACCAAGAAACTACTCAGAAGCCAGAAATACCCAACGAGGTCTACAGCTGGAAAACACCCGAAACCACCTCCAAAAATCATGTATATATAACAACTTCCAGGAGCCTCGCGTGGCAGGAAGGAGCTAGAACCCATCGTTATCTTACTCGTGCTCGCTGTCGTTAGATATCAGCAAAGCTGGAGCAAAAGCTGGCAGCTTGGTGCCTTCTGGATCCTTGGATAAGAGGCACATGCACAAACAAGGCTCACAACCACAAACCCAGCTCCCCTTAGAGCTCTAACCTCACAAGCAAACAGCTCGTACGTTACTTGCAGCAGGAACCACACACACGCTGGAAGAATTATAGTACGACCAAGTTTTATCTGCAAAGGGAAAGGATTTGGCTTGTTTTTCTTAAAATCTAAGTAACCTAGAAGAGCAAAAGCATTTAATTCAAAAGCGCTGAAAGAAATTAAGCAGTTTAAGGGAAAGAATCTGCTGGGAGATATAAATTAGTGAAGTTATCTTAATATGACAAAGCAAATAAACTAGATCCTAAAAGGAAATTTTATTTTGCATTGAGGATATTATTGGCTATAATTCACAGCTTGGAGAAAGTACTTCCCGGGCTTGGCAGAGAAATTCTTTTGTTCAATTCATCAAGAACGTGGCAGAGCATTTCTTACAGATTGCAAATCCGATGTGCAAACAGGACTTTATTTGCAAGTATCAAGATTTTTAAAATCTGGAGTGTCACTGTTACTAGGCTCCAATAATGGCAACAGCCTAAAGGCTTTTGCTTTGTTGGAATAAACAATTCTCAATTTCTCTTTTTTGCTTGAAATGAGAAAATCTGCCCCAACCGCTGCTAAATTAGCGGAGAGAAATCTGGCAACTTTTTGTAGCTTCTAAGCCACTCTCATCTCAGTTCTGCTTCTGTCGCTGACAACAAAGCTGGAGCAGAGCTGACTAAACTGCAGAGCAGGGCAAGTCTGACAAATCTGGAGAGAGATTATGGGATGGAGACAGGCAGAAAAAGAGTAAAAAGGACAAAGTTAAAGCATCTTGAAAAGGGAGGTGAGCCTGGGTCAGAACTGGAATGAAAGCCCCCCCTCCATGAAAGAACTGTGGAATTGAGATGCTTTCCAGAATTAACATCACACATACAAGGCCAGCACTTCCAACTCTTCGTTTTCTTTTCATCATGTGCCAGCAGATTTGAATTAACAGATATAAATACTAAGAAATTAATAGAAGTTATTAAAATTAACTGTGGGAGAAAAAATAAGCTTTGGTAAAAGGTGGGCAGTGTCATTTTCTCTGGCAAACTCCAAGGAAAAATCTGCCAGCAGTAAATCAGCCCTCCATGTTGTGTGGCAGAAGGAACAGAAGCTGTCAGTGTAACAATCTGCATCAGGTCTCAGTTCTAATTTCCTGGGGATAAACATGAGCAGCTCTCAAAAGGTGCACTAAAAAATCTGCCCAAGTGTCCGACGCAGTCCACTTTGGTGCAGCAAAAAAGTCATTTGGACAAGAGGTGAAGTTTGATTTTCACGTCGGTACAAACACAGTGGGAAAGAAAGCTCACAATGTGTTTCCACTCGAGCATGGAAGCAGAACCCGAGTATTTCAGAGCAGTTTGCACTGAGATCCTCAGCACTGAAGGATCTACAAGCCCGCTGCTTTCAGAGCATTCCACCAGGATGCAGCCAAGGCCAGGAGGGATACTTCACACTTGCCAGAAACCTGAAGCGTGAGAGGATTCTGAGCAGACACCCTACCCCGTGCAGTTATTTTCTAAAAAGAGCAATTAATTGAAATAAACTTAAAGGAAAATAACTCCCAGACACAATTCTAGAGATGCTAACAGA
Organism: Eurystomus gularis; assembly: GCA_013400335.1. NCBI lineage: Eukaryota > Metazoa > Chordata > Aves > Coraciiformes > Coraciidae > Eurystomus > Eurystomus gularis. Next base: position 127,073 of record VZZY01024408.1, read on the forward strand.
CAATAAAAAGGAATAGGTTTGCCTTCTTGCACACTGGGATTGTTTCACGTGCAGCAAAATCAAGAACTCACCTCATCGTACTGCGAGTAAAAAGCCGTTAATTTAAAAACAAACAAACAAAAACCCCCGCAACCAAACCCACAACTTCTCCTGTGAAGCTTGTGAAAGCGAAGATCTCTAACTGCCATTTCAGATAATACATTACTTTTAAAGGATACGGTCTGTACCAGGGAACAACGTTCTTCCAGTCAACAGCTCAGCCATAATGCAGCCCACTGACCAAATATCAACTGAACGAAACAAAACAAAAAAACCATCATGCAGTAAAACACAGTCTCAATAGAATCACCCCATCCAACAAGTACCAACAATCTACCCCTAAACAGCCTTACGGCGTTGAAACGGCTGGAGATACGTTGCAAGCTGATACTGCTCAGTAATTACATAATCTAAGGCTTGTCCAGGCAACAGAATTCCAGATCAGGCAAATCTCCCTTCCAGAGTTTAACGTGCATTGACCAGCAGAGCTGGGGAGGGACCTGCACAGTCAGAGAGGAAGAAACCTGTTCCAGACAGCTCTGAAGAATCTATGTCCCTATGGCCTTACATAACTTGTACTCAGACAACCACCACCTACGACACTACAGATACAAGCCCTCGTACAGGGAGGAGGAAGGGAAAAGAAGACAAAGTGGAAGTATGAAATCAGAGCAGCACATTATTCACTCAGAGTCTGTACAGTCTGCTGTACAAGGACTGTTGTCAGCATTTGCTTTTCTCCTCTGTGCCTGAGCTGGAAGGGTTGTAGGGAAGCACGGTGTGTTGCTGAGAAGATGCTGGGAACTAGGAGGAAGATGGAACTGTGAAGAAGTGGCTAAGAAGAGAAAAAAGGCAGGCAGATTTATATACTTTTTAGCATTTCCTCACGCCGTATCTCCAGACATTTTCCAGCATATTCCCAGCAGCTTCCCAGAAACACACCTTCTCCTCATCCAGGTACATTCTACTCACTCACACTAAAAACCACTGCGCTAGGAAAATGAGAGAAGCGCTGACGATATTTTGCTGACTGCAATTTCCAATGTTGGAGCGCGAAGAAGTCTCGCGACCGCTGCCACAACGATTGTGAGCTGACACCCGGCAGTTCAAACACTAACTCTGCCTTCCTCCTTCTAATCGCCCTTCCTGAAGTGGAGTTCCCATGACAACCAACTTGTGGGATCAAATGGAAAAGAGCATGTACAAAGGACAACCTCTTTTCCTGATGACAGAGGAACTGAAAAGCCTGGCGCTGAAGGCGTTACCTGTCTGGTTGTAGTGCATCCAGTTCAGCATGATCTCGGGAGCCCTGTACCACCGGGTAGCCACGTACCCGGTCATCTCATCATCCGTGTGCCGGGCCAAGCCAAAGTCTAGGATCTACAAAACAGAAAAGACATCCATCAACTCCTGCAGCGGAAGCGTGCACGCTGGTTAGAGCAAATCACCGGGCAGTCGTTGGATTGGGTGGAGGAGACGTGGGGCAACTGCAAAGGCAGATGATGAAACGAAAATTTCACAACCTGTTAAAGACACTAGCCTCAAACAGGTAGGACCCAACAGTCAGAATTACCTCTGGATAACCCATCTCTAAAACAACTAAACCCAAACTGAAGCTGCTAGTGATTCGCTTTCATGATTCATTGAAAACACAGGAACAGATACAGAAAAAAACTATCATAGAATGTGAGGGGTTGGAAGGGCCCTCTGGAGATCGAGTCCACCCCCCTGCCAAGCAGGACCAGAGAATCTAGGGCAGGTCACACAGGAACACATCCAGACGGGTCTTGAAAGTCTCCAGAGAAGGAGACTCCACAAGCTCTCTGGGGAGCCCGTTCCAGGGCTCTGTCACCCTCCCAGTCAAGAAGTTCCTCCTCATGTTGAGGTGGAACTTCCTGTGCTCTCGCTTGCAGCCATTGCCCCTTGTCCTATTGCAGGGCACAAGTGAGAAGAGGTTGTCCCTTTCTTCTGGACACCCAGCCCTCATCTATTGATCCACATTCATTAGATCCCCTCTCAGTCTTCTCTTCTCCAGACTAAGAAGCCCCAGCTCTCTCAACCTTTCCTCATCAGGCAGCTGTTCCTGTCCCCTCATCATCCTCGTAGCCTCCGCTGGACTTTCTCCAGTAGATCCCTGTCCCTCTTGAACTGGAGAGCCCAGAACTGAACGCAGGACTCCAGGTGAGGTCTCACCAGGGCAGAGTAGAGGGGGAGGAGGACCTCCCTCCATCTGCTGGACACACTCTTCTTAATGTCCCCTTACAGCTCTTTACAGCCGGGAAGGAAATTATGACGTTGGGCCACAGAAGTGCCTCCATAAGAAATTATTTTATCCCTTTAACATCCACAAGGCATTTACTCGACTCAGATCGATCAGACTTTGCGACCACGTTACCTTCAGCTCGCAGTCTTCATTTACAGCTAGGTTACTAGGCTTCAAATCCTAAAAAATTAAACAACATCAGCATTAATGGTGGTGTATAAGTTGTTTTGGAAGTCTAAGGTAGATAATAATGTAAGGAATAGAAAATAGATGGAAAAAAATCTATTTTCAGATGGAAATAGATTCTAACTGACTGTAAATACCAGCTCTCCACACTCGGGAAACTACTTGATCCCAGAGTCAGCTCTCTCTTCTGGAGTGTCACAGAAGCAAAAATGCATAAAGGCTTCTGGCAACACCAGCGCTGTAGATGTATATTTAACACAGAGAGCTATTTAACACAGAGCTATTTCACAAGGACACGAGCCAGACACAGGCAGGAATAGAAACTAAGGATCTTGACAAACACTTCCTGTGTTTAACTGAAATAATTCTCAGAAAATTTCTTCTTGTTTCTATAGGTGCTACCTTGTAAGGTTCTGTGGTACGTTTTTTAAAGACAGGAAGCAATCTTAGGGTAAACGTAGGATTTATCTTCAGATAAATACTCACCCTGTGTATGATGTCAGCCGAATGGATGTACTGTAAAGCAAAATGACAAATGTTATGTAACAGTCCAAGCAGCCTCCTTCTCATTACTTCCCTAGACAGCACTGCCCTACCCCATCCCACACAATCCAAATGCTACGGCAGGAGCCCAGCGTGTCTGTGGGTTTCGAGTGGGCAGGTGTTCCACCCAGGAGCGCTGCCCCACAAGCAGAAAACACATCCACAAGTGAAAGAGATGGAAGGTTCACAGTCAGAGCAGGTTAGAGAGCAGCACCGTTCATAATTTTCCAGACTCTGCCCATAGGAATGTATAGAAATAGCTTCTTAAATGACACATAACTTTACTGATACAGAGCTCCAAAGAGGTGTGAAGGGAAGGAACAGTAACAAGTTGTCCTAGGATACATTAGGGAAGTTAGAGAAGCCCCACTATGTACTCATGTAAATCGCTGAGGATACGACATTCATCAGGAGCCTCCACCGCCCGCTGACGAGCTCCCACCATTCAGGTAGGACAGGTGCAAGTACCTTCAGCCCCCGAAGGATCTGGTAGATGAGGAATTGCACGTGGTCATCGGTGAGTTTCTGGCATTTCACAATGTTGTTCAGATCTGCTCCCATAAGGTGTGTCACCAGGTACCTATGAACAAAAGGAAACACGCTGGCTGTGAAGCAATCCAACAGGATTAGGAGAAAAATTCCCTAAGAAGCTCCAGTAGCAGGGCTGACTGTCCCAAAGCGCGTTGCTGAATGAGATGCGGTTCACGACACTAAATAACGCAGCAGATTAGTACACGGATCCCCATAGCACTGCTCAATAAAACACAAGCAAACAAGTCTGACAAGTCCGATAGTTTAGGATGTCCTCGTATCTCGTGTTGCAATTCAGAATTGTTTGAGGAGGATGGCAGATAAATTAAGGTGCCAAATATTTCTATAGTCATCTAGGAGATGCAAGGAAGACACAAAAGCTGGTTTGTTGCAGTCTTCAGAGAAGTTACCTACACATCATTGAATTCTTCTAGAGACTTGGCAGGGGTGAACACATCCAACAAGCCAATCACCTAGAAAGAGAACGGTAAAGTGAAAAAGCTGTGAAATACATTCGTACTATAATACGACACAGTTACTAAGCTCCCTTGTGGAACAGAAACTACTCATTCCGGTAGAGGTTTCATTTCCAATTATATGAATCATTCAGATGTAGACAAATCAAGTGTTCATACAAGATCAGAAACAAATGTTCAATTTCTTGTGTGAAAAAAAATTAAACGATTAAGGTTAAAAACATCCAGCTGTCTTTTCACATCAGCCAGCCACGTAAAGCACCCAACAGAAGCCAGGACAAAAGGCCGGTGTAAGCACCACTCTGGAATAGCTTAGTTCAAAAACCAGCTCAAGTTTGTTCAGGAAGTAAGTGGATGAGAGAAACAACAAAAAAAAACCAACGTCAAAACCCAGACAAAACTGTTGGTTTCCTGCTCAATTCTCAGGTATACCATTGACTACATCCTGAAATCAGAACTGGGAGACTGTATTTGCTTCACCTGCACTGAGAAACGGCTAGAAAAATTGAAGGCTCTGTAACACAGGCACTGAGTAATGATGATTACACTAGGAAATAAGTCAGGGAACAGTGCGACGCAGCAAGGACCTGATTTTCGCAACAGCTGACAGCTTCACACTGTCACTTGGATTTCCTGCCCAAAGAGCAGCTACTCCACCTTTCATTTCACAGCTGAACTGTTCTATCGGTGGAGAGAAGGGTATGGATGTGTTACTGGGGGGGAAAGAAGAACGATACCTTATTATCTTCTAGGTCATTTACAGCATTAAAAAAAGAAAACAATCTGGTTGCTAATTTATCCTCTTTTTCACTGAAATGTGCTCTTAAACCTTATTTTCCTTCTCTTAATAACAAATTTTATGACTATATGAGATGGAGGGACAGCTCTTCATCCACCTCCAAAAAAACTCTTCCCTTTTCAAGTCCTCATCTCCCTTGTCTTGGCTACAAGCATCAGACACATCTCAGCAACTCCAGCGATGGCCCAAGCGTGCAAACAAAACCCAGAGCTGGATTCCTGCGTCCCATCCTTTTTATCTCATTATTTACTCTTGTCAAGGATCTCAGACTTAATTGAGTTACCTTTAAGAAGAGAACTAAAGACAAAAATCTTTAAGGAACCTAAGGTGTTTTTGAAGAAGGGAGTAGGAAATAAAAGCCTCTGTCTAATCTATATTCTACATATACATTTTATCAAGGAAACTGAAGAGAACAAGCACTTTCCTGCCTCTCCTGATACAGATCACAGCAGCTCCATTTCTGGACAGACATCTTCAAACCCAAACATTCACATCCACTCTGTATAATAATTCTCGTGCTCAGTTTCTTTCTCTTGCAGACTCTTCCCTATCAGTTTTTACAGAAAAATCCAACATCACTACCCAGTTTAGCTTGGAAAGACAAAACCTGGCTTTTTAATCTAGGCTTCAGGCTTCTCTATTTATCACTTTTATCTTGCTGCACTCTAAAGCGCAGCATCAAACCACCCATATCTACCATCAAGTTTCACAAACATTTCACACTTATTCTGCAGCACATCACTGACTCACTTCCAAGAAAGTGCGAACACCACCAGGCTCCGAATCCAACTCCTAACCTTTTTGCTTTCCCCTTCCAGCATTTTTAGGATGTCGCAGAGTTTATTAATTTCTTCCTCTGACAACAAACCCATCTGCTCAGCACAGCTCACAAGCAGACAAGGCCTCCTGGAACAGAAAATATAACGCAGACACACTCGAGTGCTCTGCAGGTGCATTGCTGTGCTCGGGATTGTCATGAACCAGACGATACACACGACATCCACGACATCCACACGACGAAAACCATCCCATGCTCGAGCCCCTTAAACTGCTGCACCTTCCAGACGTGCTGCTGCGTTCTGTGCCACATAAAGCCAAGTGTTTTACTTCCAAACCAAGCTCTGAGTAGTCAAGACAGCGGCACTAACAAGCCTGCTCTGAACATCTCTGCATCTGCAGGATTTGTAAACCACAACCTAGATAAACTCCCCACAGACAGAGGATGGAAGGATGAACCGATAATAAATATTGCTATATATAAACAACTTCACTTCCTTTTATCCCCTCCTCTTAAAGCTACCCAGGCTCTTTGCAGTAGTCATCCAAAAATGTTAACGAACGCCAGACGCAGCTGCTGTAGCATCAGTCACAATCTAATATTCATTGCTTGATCTTATTAGCTTAGCCAAAATGGATTGATATGACGACGGATTTATTTATTTAGGTAACAGATATTCTCCAAACAGGAAAGCTTTGAATATCTCAGCTATGAAAAAAGGTCCAGAAAAATCTCCAGGGGATGGGTGTCAAGCAGGAGCAACTCCACCTCTGCTGTTGAGACAATGGGATTGTACCAAGGCACTGAGGAACCGTTGGCACCGTGCATCAGAAGTTCCAACTGTGTCAGCCCTAAAAACATGGGGAATGTTTAGGGGACACCAGCTGCTGACTGCAGTGGTTCAGAGCCACCACTGCCACGACAGAAGAAGTTCTGAACAGACCATCCAAGGAGAACCTTCCAATGAAATCACACTTGTTTGGCCCTTTGTGCCAGCTAAAGCTCTGAGGTTTGCTCGGCTCACTTCTCCAGCAGTATTTCCCTTCTGCTCAGCTAGAGTTTGCTTGGACAAAGGAAATCAAGCCTGCCTTCCCTCCTGACAGCTCTGCAGAGGCCGCTTCTGAGACTTTTTGCACAGTTCCTTGCAGTCTGTGGCCCAAACAGCATGCAATACAAGCGTGTTGGTGTGTTAATGCCACAGACACTCAGAACCGGTCAACCAATGACTTCCTACACCAAATGGAGGTCACCACAAGAAAAAGTGGTTTGAGATAACATTTGTCACGTCCTATTTCGTTCTCCTGTTGACGATTTCAGTGGGTGCTCATATGAAAAGCCATCTGATTTCCACCCCCTTTTTTACCTACAGGAACCTCGAGAACATCTTCTCCACACCCTCCTGAAAACAGGCAACGCAGAACAAACAAATATGAAAAACCCTCCAGAGGACGCTAAAAACAAAGGTTGCGATTTTCTCCTTCAACTTACATTTTCGTGTTTCATGTGCTTCAGCAGCCGCAGCTCTCGGTAGGTCCTTTTGGCATGGATGATGGACTGAAATGGTCGGGACAGCTTCTTTACAGCCACACGCAACCCGGTTTTTGTGTCAAAGGCAGAACTACGAGAAAGAGTAATCAAATTATTGAGATGAATGATGTATAAGCGCCTTCAAACCCAAACTTCTGGGCACTGAGTCACAGCCAACACCATTTCACCATTTCCGCAGTGAAAACTTCTGGGTATCCTGGTCCACCACCTGCACCCTCTCCCCAGATCCCCACATAGTTACGCAACTGTTGGTTTCTACGGCAAACGTTCAGAAGATAAGTCTTGTTCATCAAGTAAAGTGAAATTTTGTAGGGAAAAATAAATGTTTATGATTTTTCTGCCTGAAAACAGCTGTGCTCTTAAATATAAATACAGCAATAAAAGCCTGGAGAGAGGAAGAGTACTTGTAAATATTATCTGTATTCCTAAACACATTTTCATACACCAGGCTTCAGCACAAAATACTCAAGATACTGTTTTTTATGGTTTAAGTCCATACAAAAACCCAAGGCCTGTGTCTAATAACATCAACTACAGCGGTTGGCAATCACAACTGAAGCTGAAATCAAAGCTCTTTGGTAAATCCCATCTAATCCTAAACGCCTGTTATACCAAAATGCAGGTAAGTGATATTCAGCCGTACATCACTGAAATGTGTCCCTTCAGCTGAAATTTGTACATAAAACCTGTACGTGTAAATCCTGTTTCTTCACAGAACCCATGAAGACAAACTCCATCCTACTTGGTAACTTCATACACAGAGTTGCTATTTTCTACTGTAAAGTCAGCTTTTGAAGTAAGTGCTATTACAACGTATTTATTCGTAATATCAAGAAGCAAAAACCTGATACTTTGGAAAAAAACCAAAAATTTAACACACGAAGAATAATGTTCAATTTCTGATTTCTCCTCCAGAGCTTAGTTAGGGCTTATCTGTGAGGAACGAAGGAAATGCAGGTATTTAGCTGTGAACTAAATTACTCCTCTTTCTTCTCTTCTTTGATGTTCTTATCTAAACCAGCTCTGGTTTGTTCAAAAAGGAAGGAGAAGAAAGAGAGGATGTGAAATTGAGGTTACTCTTGATTCAAGATAACAAACCAGGGAAAGTATGGAATGGAGTAGGTCAGAGAAGGACAATATTGGTTTATTTTCCTGCTGCACTTTGATTCAGGGCAAACTCCTGATTCCATTTTAAAGTGAGCACATACTAGTTCTTGATAAACATCAAGTGAAAAGGGAAGTTACACTTTTATACACGTGATGTGTGAAGCAGCTTCACTAACAGAGTTCACAACCAATCACAAAAGTAGTCCTAGAATGAACAGGGGCCTACGAGAACGCTGGGGAGGGACTTCTGACAAGGGCTTGTAGTGACAGGACGAGGGGTGATGGCTTCAAACTGGAAGAGAGGAGACTTAGATATTAGGAAGAAGTTCTTCACTCTGGAGGTGGTGAGACACCGGGACAGGTTGCCCAAAGAGGTTGTAGAAGCCCCAACACTGGAGGTGTTCAAGGCCAGGTTGGATGGGGCTTTGAGCAACCTGGTCTAGGGGGAGGTGTCCCTGCCATGGCAGGGGGGTTGGAACTAGATGATCTTTAAGCTCCTCCTTCCACCCCAAGCTATTCTATGATTCACACCTCCCTCAGCCTGGGCAGACAGAGACACCGTTAAGCATTCCCTTCTCAGTGGTGCTTTCCAGTCAGCAAGTTCTCACACACCACTAGAACATCAACGTTTAAGCTGCAACATTTCATGAAACACAGAATTTTTGTTAAGCTCCATGTGTACCATTTTGCAATACACAAACATACCTAATTCAGACTAATTACATGACAATATTTTAATGATACTCAAGGTGTTTTCTAGGACTTAAGAGTGAAAATAAAATTACTCATCATAACTAAACACATGCTGTTGTGAATTAGTCATGAATCTTTACCAGCTTTCAAACATTTTACGGACAAAAGGCATCACTTACTGGTATCTCTTTCATCCTGAGAAGACCATAGAATGGTCTGGGTTGGAAGAGACCTTAAATCTCACGTAGTTCCAACCCCCCTGCCATGGCAGGGACACCTCCCATAGACCAGGCTGCTCAAAGCCCCATCCAACCTGGTCTTGAACACATCCAGTGTTGGGGCTTCTACAACCTCTTTGGGCAACCTGTCCCGGTGTCTCACCACCTCCAGAGTGAGGAACTTCTTCCTAATTTCTAACCTAAACCTCCCCTCTCCCAGTTTGAAGTCATTACCCTTTGTCCTGTCACTACAAGCGCTCGTGAAAGTCCCTCCCCAGCTTTCTTGTAGGCCCCCTTCAGATACTGAAGCTGGGCATCCCCTGCACATTAACCACCTCCACAGCTACACATCATATTTCTCTTCTGGTTTTCACAAGGGTCTCTTTAGAGAAGATTTCAGAGCCACCAGACACAACATAAGCTATTTCAGAATCCAGCAGAAATTCAATTTCACCTTATTTTTAATACCCTTTTTGGGGTCATATCAAGTCATCTCATATCAAGTCATCGCTCTGACACAGTGGTTGTACAACCTCTAAGGAGAGCTGCGATCGGCCCCACGGAGAAACTGTGCATAGTGACATTGTGCACAAGGAAAGAAAATTCTGTATTACTGCACATTCACCATCTAGAGTTCCTCTTAAGTCAGAAGAGCTCCAAGTTCGGTCATATTTGAGGCCTAAAGACCATCTCCCTCCCCATAAAGGCATGCCAAGCAATTTTCTGCCAATATAGATCCTGCCTAATGGTTTTCACGAGCACAGAGCAACACCACAGCTGTCACGCTGGAGAACGTTGTAAAGAACACGAAGCTGGCTTTCATCACAGACTTAAAACAGCTGCATTACACTGATCATACTGCATCTAAAAATGCCCAATTGGGGAAAAAAAATTGCATGATCCACAATTTTAAATCCCTTTTAAAAACAAGATCAGCACAAATTCAGAATTTGTCACAGTTTCCAGGTTTTTTTAAACCTCTTACACGGTATTGCACTACGGAACACGGACTGTAGTCACCTCACCCTAACCGAGCTAAAACTGCACTTCTGAGCTAATCTGAATTGAATCCAGAACAGAAGAGCTGGAACAAAACAATTATTTCAGAGAACCTATCTACTGGTTTAACTTGTATCTTTTTAGAAGAAGCAGTCTGAGGAACTGAATACACCCAGAATTTCTTAAGAGTGTAATTTATGTATGCAGCGTTAATTTTTTGTGCAGATTCTTGTGCTGCTCATCGCTGGCACCTGTGCAAACACCCAAGCTAACTGAATTGCTTTAGTGCCACCTTTGGAGTTAATTTATGCACCCCTAGTTATAGAAAAACCACCATTCTTGGTACCTGACAGTTTATCGCTAACACCAGTCACTCTGAGTTTAGCCCATACTTGCATTTCAACCAGTTACCCTCCCAAAAAGATGTAAATCTCGCCTGCTCCCTGTGCTTCTGCTTCTAAGAGAGCTGTGATAAAAATCTCCCGGCAGGACAGACGTGCTCGCACTAATTTAATTTCTTAATACACAAAGCTCCCATGAAGTTTAAGTTTAAACCACTCGCCTTTGGTTTCAGAGCTCTGCTCACGGCTCTACTGTGTGAGCATCTCCCCTGCAATCCCCCTTCCTCACACGCTGATCCCACCTGCACGGCTGCTCCATCCCACGTGGTTTTATGGTGCTTTTCTTATCGCCCATCACACATCTACCACACCTTAGTGGAGAAGCAGGCCCCTGTCCCTCCAAGCGCACACACTCTGGAGGCTCTAGCACGCCTTGACAAGGGATTAGTAAACCTAAAGCCACACATTGGTTAGAAAAAAATAATCCACGGAGGAACTGTTACTGCAAAGGTGATATTTAGAGCCATGACTTCATTTCCTCTGGAGTCTAATGTTTTAAAATTTCTTAAATCCACAGTGTTAGTTTAAAAAGAGGGTAATTATCTCAGAAGCTTCATAACACCCAAGAAATTCAAAGTCAGTGTTGGGACAACTGTGGGTTGAAATGGGAGGAAATAATAGGTTTTGGAAGGGCTACATAACCTGACAGTCTACAAAAAAAAAAAAAAGCTAAGAAATTGTTATGCAGGATCCCGAGGAAAAGTAAGTCTTGGCTAGTCAGTTCCTTCCCAAATACAGAGAGCCTGCAAAGCAATTAAATCAAGAACCTTCTTTTCCAAAGGTGTCAATACAACAAGCAAGGAACTGCTGCAAAAAATACAACAGCGAAGTAAACTCCCGAGGCTGCCTTCACAGCATTCTAGAAACCAACGGCAAAGAGGGTCAGAACACCCCTGTGCTCAGCTCGGAGCTGGCTGAACTCCCGCCGTTTGCTCACTTCCCTCCAGCAGACACAAGAAGCGAAGCGCTCTTCCAGCAGAGCTGTGAGTCACCCACCCATGCCAGCTCCCTTCGGCCACTTCCCACTGCTGCACGACCCAGGCCCTTCTCCTCCTCCTCCCATGAAGTACTACAAGAGCGATACCTCAGGTGTAGACCTGGTTACAAACCCCTTTTCATGCAACAGGCTCTCGTATGAATATAGAAAACGGCTGCGAGAATAACTGAAATAGCGTTTCACACAACAGACGCCACAGCAATTGTTACACGACTTAGCAACGATCCATCTGAGGATCCATAGCGATGTTTCTCGAAGTTTTGGAACCAAATCCCTACTTGCCTCTCCACATCCTTCCAGTTTCTAAAAAATAGAAAAACCCGAGTTGGCTGTTTGAACGTTCTTCTTCCAACACCGCGCACAATACTTCAGAAAACACTGGAATATTTGCTCTAAGTTTAAGCACGTGCCTCAAGCACCTTAAGCTGCCTGCAGAAAATGCCTCTGTCTCCATCCACTGGCTCCAAAATAAAGTCAGGTTCTTATATTAGGGTGTTCCAAGTTGTGTTCGCATTAGACATTTAAAGCAGCCTACAGCAGAGAGCTCTGTCATCTAAATGATTCACCTGCTGCCTTCATTCTTTTTTATTCATTTTTCCCCTGCTTTCTAGAAATTCCTTATTTTTAAATGCCTCATCTTGACAAGTCAATAAACAGAGCATTTTATTACATTCTAATATAATAACACACCAAAGTCTATTTAACCGTTCTGTTTAAGGGTGGTTGTTTTAACCAATTTTAACCCGCAATATCCCAACACAAGGGTACTCCAAACGCAAAGTCTCAAATGAAACTAGGTGATATTTACTGGAGAGAAAAATCCCTGAAGGGACAGAGAGCAGAGAAGTCATTGCAGGAATATCCTGAGTATTGTGCATCACCATTTGCGGCTTCCTAAAATTGCATATGCATGCAAGGAGTTTGTTTTGTTGTTGTTTTAATTCTGACATTTTAATATCACTAGACTTTCTAAATTGTGTATTTTCTGAAATATATTTGCAGAAGAACATAGAGGAAACCATTCACGTGGACTGTAACAGGACTCATGTGCCACACGCCTGAAATCACTCCCCAAACCAAATTGTTTCATCTTGGCCTGAACAGAATTGCACAATATTTGCAAGTTTTTGACACAGCAAAACGGGAAATTAGAGAGGCAAACTCCCTCCTTTAGTTGTGAAAACAAACTCTGGAAGTTTTACAGGCACAGTGGAGATTGCAGGGAGGGGGCAAGAAGATGAACAGGTTAGACTAAGGGCAACCTTAAAAATACAATGGACACAGCATGGAGCAAATTAATTGCCCATTACATCCAGGGAGTTACGTAACTGTGGCACTTCCAGGGGCATTTATCAGCCAGGCCCCTCCTTCACCAAACCAAACCTGTCTATTTGAAAAAAAATCCAGCAAGTACATTGGTTAATCTTGCTACTAGACTCGACCAGCCTGTGCCTTCTATGAAATATAAGCATTTGCATACTTGAGGCACAGCAGCTTTAAGGAATGCACATTATTTATTATATATATTTACTTGCCAACCATTTTACAAGTGTTAATAACAGCTGAGAACTTATTTCTTTAAAGCTGCAGCACATGCAAAACAACGCCTTTACTAGCTGAGTGCACCATGCATGCCTCCTTGGAACTTAAATGATGTTCATGATATCAACTTGCACATTATGTTAACGAAAAAACACACACGCCTGCTCGGAAACAGCAGCAAAGCAGATGTGCAATCTTTATACACCCGTATTTGAAAATTCTGCTCACACTTTGGCAGAGCCAAGGAACAGAGAATGAAAAACAGAATGTTCCTGGGGAAGATATCTCTTAACAAAAGGACACGGCAATCTGTGGACAATTTTATATGGCTCTACTTTTACAAAGTAGAGCTGCTCAAGTCTAGACGCCAAACTGATTCAAATAGAACCTTGTCTTTAAGATTAAACAGCGTATGCCACCCAGCTAATTTACGTTTAATGATCCAACGTGCTTCAGCAGAGAAACTACAAATTAAGGAAATACTGTATTTCACAAGTGTAACCTGTCATATGGTTTGCTCCATTAAGTAAGTGTTAAAAGCTCTTATCTTCAAGCTCTCCGTATTTCTGCAGGTCTCAACCCAGGACTTTACTCTCCCAGGCAGCGCATACTGCAGTAATTCTGTCATTCTACAGCAATAAAACAAGTTTTCCTGTGCTGATCTACTATTGCCAAGAAAATACGGATACTTGTAAACCCACTGCTACAAGTCAGGGATGCAAAAACAGCCCTCGCAGCCTTCCCTCTACCCTCCCTGCCTACCACCAGATTCCAGTTAAAAATATAATTGCCTCAAATATCGTCTATCCTCCAGGAAACTGGGACAAGAGCTGCCAGGCCCTGCAAAGCCAGCGACGGGGGCCTTGCCAGGCTCCATCCCTCTCCACCCCCCACCTACTAACTGCAAGAAGCCACAGTGAAATATGTCTATATGAGATCATTCGAGGAGGGGGGGGGAGGTTGGGACACGATTATCTTCCCCTGCAAAAATGTTTCAGTGCCACCTGCCATGTGGTGCAATCCCCGCCGCATTCCACAGACAGGACTGCGGCTTCCCGGCTGCACCGCTCTGAAACCAGGGGGGAAAAGTGTGGCTTGCTGCTCCAAAGCTGAGGGGAGAGGAACCCCCGGAGGCCCCCCAAGCCCGCCCCGCAGCCTCCCCGCAACCCGGGGCAGGTTTCCAGGCGGAGAGCCGGTGCAGAGGCCGGGGGATGAGGGGTACGAGCCCCTCCTGCACCCACGCACCCGCTCCCCGCCGCAGTCTCCTCGCCAGCACTCACCAGACGGAGCCGTAGGCCCCGGAGCCGACGGGGGAGAGGTTCTGGTAGCGCTCGGGCACCTCCCACACCGTCTTGTTCAGCTCTTGCCGGTAGAACTTGGGCCGCTCCTGAGACATCTCGGCTCCGGAGCCCGCCCCGCCCGGCCCGGCGGGAGGGGGAGGCTCTGCCCGCGGCTGCAGCAGCACCACCGCCGCCGCCTCCTGCAGCAGCAACGGCGGCTTCTTCCTTCCTTCCTTCCTTCCTCCTCCTCTCTCCTCCCC
>VZZY01024408.1:142021-160029 GCA_013400335.1 Eurystomus gularis
CGAGCTCTCGCGAGAGCGGCCGCGCGCGGAGGGGGCGGGGCCGCCGCGGGAACCTTCTCAGGTGGAAACGGGGCGGGTCTGGGCAGGCGGCGGCTCCGCCGGGGCCTCCTCGTAGGGCCTGCGCGGGGCCTCCCTCAGCGCGGGGGTTAAGTGACAAATACAAGGAAAACAGATGAAAAAGCTTCCCCAAGGCAGCAGCGGTGCAGGCCCAGCGTGACCTGCAGGGTCATGGTGAGGAGCAGCCCCAGCTGGACGTGGTGTGTCTGGGACGGAGCTCCGGCGCTGCGGAGGTCTTACAGAGCGGTGTGGATTGCTCTCGTAAACTTCCTCAGGACGCCTGGTTCCTTTCCAGCGGCTTTAAGCCAGGAGTGATCCCAGAGTCCCAGCATGGTGGGGGTTGGAAGGGACCTCTGGAGATCATCTCATCCAAGCCCCCTGCTCCAGCAGCTCACCCAGAGCAGGGGGCCCAGGATCGTGTCCAGGAGCCTTTGGAATCTCTCCAGAGAAGGAGACTCCACAACCTCTCTGGGCAGCCTGGGCCAGGCTCCCACACCCTCACACCAAACAAGTTTCTCCTCCTGCTCCCATGGAACCTCCTGGGTTCCACTTGGTGCCCGTTGCCCCTTGTCCTGTCACTGGGCACCACTGACAAGAGTCTGGCCCCACCTCTTGACCCTTTAGATACAAACTGATCGGATCCCCTCTGAGTCTTCTCCAGGCTGATCAGCCCCAAGTGCTGGGAAGGGCTGAGCTCTGCCTGCCCACGTCTCCCAGTGCCCTCATCTTTGTGTGTCTGGAGAATCAACAGAAGGAATACCTTTCTCAACCCTGGAGCGGGCCTTGGTGATATCAGCGATGTGCGTGTGCTTGCTTTCAAGTACACGCCTGAGACTCCGCAAAGTCCTGAAGTGCTGCAGGTTAAGCACGTTTTGGAGTGGAGCCCATGGTGTCTTCACCAGGTAGTAGGTACAAAATGTCACCGCAAATAAAGCGTGTTGGGGATTTGTCTTTAAGGCCACTTGGCTTTTGATCTCCAGCTTGAGGAAGACAAGCCTCAGTAGCAGTACCATGCAAGACGGACACATTCTGCTTGGGATACGGACGCCTTCTTTTACAACGTGTTCCTTCCCACGCTAAAACCCTTCTCTTCCTCTACGCAGCGTAACAGAGTTGGACCCTGTGAGTCATCAGTGAAGGCCAAATAACAGGAGTGACCAGCTGGAAGTTACTACTGCTTGCATCTAAAAAGTAACTATTTCTTGGCGTGCTGAGGGTTTTCATGCTTTCCATTTGCAAACTCGAGCTCCTTGGTAGAGGAGGCTGTTCTGCCTTGATGCTTCACGCTTGGATTGCGTTCAGAATAGACTCTCAGCTGCTCACTCATGGGCGTTTTATATTTCCTCTTTTCTTTCTTTGTTGTGCTCACAGCAAAAACAAGAGTATGTTCCTGCATGTCACCACCCTTCTTGATGTACTTTCACTTGTAGCTCTGGAGTTGAATTTTCTTCCTGCCTCAGCTGTCAGTATGAGAACTTGGTCTTAGATCCGCTCTTGAACTGGGCCTTCCCATACTCAGTATTCACTTTGTGAACTCACGTCTTACCTACTCTGAGGGACAGCGTCTGAAGTCAGATCTCCTTTCTGATGCTAAAACTCTGGGGAAGGCGAGTCAGACATTTGGGGGATTTAAAAACCAGAATGGCCTCGGATGCTCTTTCTGTACAGCCGTTGTGGCATTTGTGCGCCCTCAGATCGAGCTGCTCTCCGTGGGATTCAGACTAAGCCTTTTTCCTCCGGGACTGGAAACAAGGAGGATTCAAACTGTTTCCTCAGCTGTGGTAGGTTTATGGAGAGCGACAGATCCCTAAACATGGGCCTGCTTTTGGGATCACTAAATGGAGGAGACACAGGCTGGTCTTTCCTACAGAGTAGGAGCAAGGCAAGTTCCAGAAGGACCTGGTGTTCCTACAACTGGTTTAGCAATTGTTTGATCCCAAGAGCAGCCTTTCTTCCATGGATTCCAGCCTCCAGAGCCTTCCTTATCCCTGCTGTAACTACTGGCTTCCCAAGGAGTGATGTTGGGATGGACTGATCACCTATCGTGCTTTTTGTTTTGCTTTTAGCAGATACTTCAGTCAGTGACCCGGTTTCTTTCTCCCAGTCTCACTGCCAAGAAAGAGAGTGTTCATGGTGGTCTCCAGCGTTTGCTGTTCCTCTGGTTTTGGCTGACTGTGGTCAGAAGGAAACCAGAGCACTTGACAACAAAACTGTTGGTGCTCATGGGCGACCAGGTTCCAGGCTCCAAAGAGAAATGCAGACTGAGGAGCACTTCCAGACATACCTTGAAAGAAAACTGTCCTCCACCTTAGCTGGAGCACTACAGATCCAAGAGCACAGACTGCTACAGTGGAGATCACTTCCATGCCAGGAATTTATCAGGTATAAAACTAAGGAGACTCTTCAAGCTCAAGTATAAAAAAGGTGCTAATTTTCCACAACTGGTAATTAAAATGCTGAACTGCACTGACTGACAACCAAAGCAGAACATCCAGTCCCAGCAACTCACACGTGAAGCGTGCAAGAGCAGTTTGCTGCTGCACCACCAAAGCTGCTGGTCGCTGTTCGCAGAGGGGTCTGCTTGCGTCAGGACTGTCACGGTGTGAGGGAAACGTAAAGAGAAACTGCCAATAGCTGTAGTTCCCTCAGCCCAGCTGTCAGACACAAGCTTTCATTTGCTTTTTTCTGATTTGTGCCTTTTGATGCATTTATTTCTGAAATTTCACGAGCCTTTTTCTGTTCCCTCATAGCCGCGGACGTGGAAAGTTGCATAATGGTGTGGCTGGGATTGACTGAACTGCTTTGGCGTTGTTTTGGAGCTATGTTCCTCTGTTCTTTGAGGAGAACGGGTGAGACCATGGTACTGATAAAGCATTGATGCTTCCACAGCCTCATTTTCCCACCTGCCAAAATCCTCTTTTGGGCATTATACTGGGAGTGGAAGTGTCTCTTCTGCCTGAGGAGCCCTCCAGGCTCACCAGAAGGCAGTCTGTTGGCAGCACGGGAGGATTCCTGATGTTCTTCCAGCAAGGCAAATAGAATAAAAAAATAGGAAGCCTGTTCAGCTTCCCTTTTAGTTTTGCTTGACTCTGGATATCTCAGTCTTCTTTCTGAATCTCTTTTTGGATCCAGAGCAGACTGGCCATGGTTATGGCTATGCCTACTCTACAAAGTCCTCCTAAGAAAGTAAATACAAAATCTCTGATTCATCATTTATCTAAGCTTTGTTTCAGCACGTATACTGAACATCTACTGAAACTTCAACTGTTGTTTTGAGCCCATGGCAGGACTTGGGACTCAAGTCTCACTGTGGGTCAGGTTTCCAAGGTGTGGTGAGCTAATCTGACAGCTTGCTGCTGCCAGAAGGGACAAGACCACACAGGGAAGAGAAAGCAGGAGCTCGACCTCTCTCTTTCCGTATGACTGTTACACCAGCTCAGTTTTGTGTGGGTCTGCAGCCTAAAACTATGGGTCATGTCTAATTTACGCTGCTGTAAAGTAATTTCCTGGCAAGTGGAGCCGTTGTTTGAGCTGCTGTTGTGTTTGATCTAGAAACTAGAAAACTAGTTTTCACTCCCCATGAAGACTTGTCATCAAGATTAATTTCTGTAAGATCCTTCGGATTGCGCAATAGCCTCTGTCTTTTTGTGTAGTAAAAAAAATACTGTAAGAAGGATATTGGATGAAGTTCTGAAGTCAGAGAAACAGAATTACTTGCTGCAAAGGGTTGAATTGTGTACAATTATGACGTGTCTGGAGTTAACAGACTGTCCACCCGGAAATACCTGGTGCAACAAAATCAGTCTTGCCCAGAGATCAAAGGGAGAATTTTGCTCTAAAGTCATAACTAATATTTATTGGAGACCTTATCGTTGCCCTTGACGCTTCACAAGAAAATCTCTTTATTCTCTCCCCAAACTCATCGTTTAAGAACCATGCCTGCCTTGCTTCCTCATACTCTTTTCCCCGTTTCTTTTCCACTTCCCTATCCCACGTGTTTTCTCCGTTCTCCATTTTGTATCCACCTGTCAGCCCAGCGTGTGGTCACCTTGGGCAACAACACGATGGGAAGGGACTCAGCTCTGTGATGTTCACAGGGGTCCATCCCCACCACCACTGCTCAAGGCTGCCAGAAGCCCCGGGCAGAAGCTGCATGACTTTATCTTTAGTTTGTAAGCAGAAAATCACCAACAATGAAAAGGGGAAGAAGGAGCACAGGCCCGTGGGCTTGCTCAGAGTTTACCTACTGGAAATTCTGATGCAGAAACAGATATGCAAAATAAATCACGTTGGTTAAGTCCTGCTTGAATCCCCTCATGAACGAATGTAAGACAGGAAACTTCTGACTGTTTGGGGAGAGGTGGGATGGGAGAGGTGGGATAGGTTTGGCTATTCCCCCCCCCCAAGATGTAGTGTTTGTGTGTTTTCCTTCTAGATCACAATAGGAGGAATCAAAACACCATCTCCTCTTTTTCTGCGGTGTTAATGAGGTCATGTAATTGCCGCGTTCGGCGCTCTGGGCTCCTCCAGCGCTGCCAGGCTATCATCCGAATGGCACACGGAGTATTTGCGATTCATCCCAATGGAATGCACAGGCACAGGGGGTGTCTATGTAGGATGCACGCAATGTGCCAGCTGGATCTGCAGCAGGCCAGCGCCTGGGCAGGTTCATGGCACCTGGTGCCTGCACGGAGCGTAGGATCACGGCATCGTTTACATTGGAAGAGACCTTTAAGGTCATCGAATCCACCCGTTAATCCAGCACGGCCCAGCTTCTCTGCCTGCAGAGCATGAGGCCATGTGAAAGCGCTGCAGAGATGGAGGTTGTAAAAGGCACCGCACGTAGTTCATCTCGTCTGAGTCTTTTCAGCTTCTCCTGGGGAAGGTTCAGAAAGATCATACTCAAGACGTTCCCTGTCCTGAACTGGCTGTTCTTGTCTCGGCTCAGAGAATGGATCTTGAGGGGTCTACACGCAGGCCTAATTGTTGGGATGTTTCAGATTCATTTTCAGAGAAAAAACCGCTCAGCTTCCTTTTGCACATCATGCTTTTCATAACCCATCTCCTGCGTGCGCTTCTGTTCTTTCTAACGTCATCGGGTTCTGTGGGAACTGGTTATGTGGGAACTTTAACCTTGGAAGTTCCTTCAATCATTAACCTATTTATTTGCATATTTGCAGGACAACTTCTTTTCTGTAATCAGATGTTACATGGTGTAATTTCAAGGACAGGACACTACCCAAGATATAAACTATTAGCAGCACTTTCCTATATTGCAAACAAAATAACATGGTCTTTAAAGTCCACCTTGCAAACTCAGGTCTGTTAGATATCCCCATGCATAGCCACCCCGCTAGCAGATGGCCTAAACTCTAAAAAGAGTTGTTCTGGTTCTTTGTTGAATTTCTAGTTAGCAAGGGCCTGTGTTGTAAAACAACGTCATTGTTGTAAAACAACGTCGGCTTTTGACACTAACTGGCCTGGCTTTATCAGGTCCTGAAGTCCCTGGAGCTGCACGTCTGTCCTGCTCATGGATTTGGCAAGTTTAGACCCAAACTGGCAAGTGGCAGGTGGTGTGAGCAAGACCAGAAGTCATGCTACCTATGTGTGTTGATTCTGTGAATAAATATGGCGGGATTCTCAGAAAGGTTGGCAGGTTTTCATCAGCAGAATTGTAAGTAAAAAAAGTAACCAAAGATAGAAAGCCTTCCTGGTTTGCTTAACTTTAGAAATGGGTTTCTGCTTTCCAAGACCTTTAGAAGTTTGGCTGACCAGGTTACCTCTGCCAAATACCAACGGGTTCCTTTCTGTGTTCTGCTCGATGACATATCTTATATTTGGGGCCTCACATCATATCTCGGTGAGGTTTATTTTGTACTGTTAAATGTTGCTGCAGGGCTTGTAGATTATGTTCAATGCTGCTTCCCAAACCTGCTGAGATGTCCTAATCTATGTCATCTGATATGCAGGTGTTATTTAGGTGAGAATCCAGCCCTCCGGATTCTCGGTCCATTGTTGTTCCACTTCTGCAGCCGATCTGCGGTGAGAATTTCACCAAATCAGTCAAATTTCAGCTGTGAGGTCCTTTGTATCCCCTCCGACATGAGCTATCACAGACACCAGTGCAAAGGAGACAGCTGGAGTGTCACGGAGGCGTCTCCTACATAAAGGACCAGGGCGAGCTGCTTCACATTTCCCCCCAGGATGTTACTGTGAATCATGATTTGGCCCCTGGGCTTCTCCATGGGCTTCTCCATGGGCTTCTCCGTGCAGTTTCTTGCCATGACTGAACTGTTGATGGGGTTATGTTCTTAATTTGTTCAGAAGCTTGCTTATTAAGATGCTGTTTACGTATGAGAAGGCTCTTGACATTACCATAATGAGTGGCTGTGTGGAGCTCTGGCCTCTTAGGTAAATGGGCAGTTCTTTCCCTGACTCTGTTCTCCAGCCTTTCTGGCAGCCCATTGTAAGGCATCCATTTTTCGTGCTTTACGTTCCGGTCTTTTTGTTGTGCATCTGACCAGCTGAATACTTCAATCATAAAACGGCAGGAATCTGAACTTTTCAGACAAGACTTTGGAAACTTACTCAGAAACAGTAAAAACTGAGTATATATGTGGATGTTATGAATGAATGAAAATAGTCTCATACTACACAGACTGATGGTGGAGGGAAGTGATGTGAGAGGATTAATCCCTTTCCCCAGACTAGCTAACAAAACAGAATTTAACCACCTCCTTCCCTTCAGTGTCCTTTTCTTTGCCAAGAGGCTGTTTCAACAAATGGTGTCAAACAACTTCCTAAACCTGGCAACGAGCTGCCCATGCTAATTGAAGCCATTCTTTGAAACAGCAGCTTTTAATTCTGTAGATGGCCTCGGTCTTTCTCCTTGTGCTGCGGGAGACATAAGGATTTGGTGAAGAATGCTGGAATGGCAACTACACAGAGCATTTCAAGAAGCCCAGGATGTCCCCATCATGTGGAGACAGGATAAGTGAAAAAAAAAAAAAAGCCACCTAAGATTGGGAATGTGTCTTAAACGGAGAAATGGATATTTTGGGGAGCTGCGAGCTGAGGCCACGTTCTTCTGTCAGCTCTTGTGCAGGATTTCTCATAAAGAGAAAGACCCTTAGTACCAAAGAATCACAGAATGGGTTGGGCTGGAAGGGACCTTAAGGATCATCTAGTTCCACCCCCTGCCATGGCAGGGACACCTCCCACTAGAACAGGTTGCTCAAAGCCCCGTCCAACCTTGAACACCTCCAGGGATGGAGCATCCAGAGCTTCCCTGGGCAACCCGTTCCAGTGTCTCACCACCCTCAGAGTGAAGAACTTCTTAATTTCTAATCTAAATCTCCCCTCTTCCAGTTTAAAGCCATTACCCTTTGTCCTGTCACTACATGGCCTTGTAATAACATGTGTTTTTTCCTAATAGTTGAAGGCGTGTTAAAAAGTATGGAGATTTGTGATCCTTGTTTGTGACTACTTCCAGGACTAGGTTGGTCTAGGTGCCAGCAAAGCTTCTTACCTATTATCATTTCTAGCCTTTTATATTGCCTGCAATTTGCAAACGCTGGGGCTCAGCTGAAGGTCCTGTTGTATCCTTTTACTGCTCAGATTCTCCTTGTCTCTTTTCCGAAGGTAATTTGGCTTGTAACTTTTGCTGCAGTGCTTTGGTCTGGTCTTGATGTTGGCTTAGTGATCACCATGGGATTTACCTGCCGTATGATCACCGCTAGATCACACGGGTACTTGTAACTTCTAAAACAAAATACTGATTTTTCCCAGAGTTGAGGTTTTAGAGGTGGTTAGACATGTGACAGTGAAAAAGCTGCTTCATGTTTGCAAGCACTTCAGTCAGGTCATTCTGGAGTTTCTCTAAAGCTATCCCAAACCAGGAATTTCTCTGAGTTTACGGGTTCTGGAGTGGTCCCTTCTGCAGGTGCACCATGCGATTGACGACTGCTTATGGTGGTGTAGGCATCAGCCAGGAGAGATGATCTCTAGGGCTAAAATGAGCTGTGGTGCCTTTATTTCGAACACTCAGACCTCACTGCTATTTACCAAGTTGCTTTATCTTCTCCATAAACTCGGTGAGCGATAGGAGTGGGAGGTTACGTCAGGCACACATTACTCAGTTTCTTAGCGGCTTATGCAAACACGAAAATCAGCCATGAATCCAAGCCACACCTCATGAGATTCACCATGGTAGGGAGGTGCTTGGCTGAGTGGACCGAAGCCTCTAGAATAACATGGAAAGAGGTAGGAAGCAGAATTGTAGAATCATATCCATAGAATTGGAAGAGACTTTCAAGATGATCGAGTCCAACTGTTAACCCAGTGCTGCCAGGTAACTCAGTTGCTGCAAATACCGAACTGCTTGTGATCAGATCCAGAATGGCTCCGAAAGACCTTCAGGAAGAACTTCAGTTGCTGTCTGAGACTCACTGTATTGCCTCTGCTCAGACTTGTGCTCTCGGGTTCACCTTGAGATTTAACGGGCATTGTGAAAGGGCTTTTCTGCAGCCACTGTTCCATTAAGTATCCCTATTGTCCACACTACCTCCAGGATATATAACCACTTACCAATTTCCTACCAGGGAAAACATTATGCCAACAACACTCAGAAAAGCATGAGAAGTTATCTGCAAACTCTGCTTTGAATAGAGCCTCTTGACAGCAGTTTTCCGTACATCAGGGCCCACTGCCTTCCAGTTCTCCAGCAACCAGCCACATATTTATTCCACCCATGCCCTGAACTGACCAGAACCTGCCCCAAAACCGTGCAGCACCATTAGCAAAGCACAGTACCCAAACCAGGATATTCTCCTTCATGGCAAACATTGCAGTAATGCTGGTACACAACCTCTGGATCAAAGCTAGCCTATGTCAGGCACAAGTCATCGCTGCCTCCACCTCTCTGTGTAAGTGTATCTTTGAGGAGGGCTGTGGGGAGATGGACAGGGAACATGCGTTCTAGTGTAATAACACTCATCCAAATGTTCCAGAGCTAGAATCATAGAATTGTTTAGGTTGGAAAAGACCTTTCAGATCATCAAGTCCAACCATTAACCAGCACTGCCTGGTCCCTACTAATCCATGTCCCTCAACACCACATCTCCACGGCTTGGAAACCCCTCCAGGGATGGGGACTCCACCACTGCCCTGCCCAGCCTGGCACAGCCCCTCACAACCCTTTCAGGGAAGAATTTTTTCCTAATATCCATCCTAAACCTCTCCTGGTGCAACTTGGGGCCATTTCCTTTTGTGGGACATTATGCACTGCTCCCCTAATCAAAGAAACCTAATTATGAGGGAATAACTTTTTGTACTCACACCTTCTAAGTTACAGTTGGTGGATCCAGTGAAGAGGAGAGAAATGGAGATCTTTTGGGAACAGATGGTTTTGCTCTGTGAAAACCTAATAAACATCTTGTTTCAGAATGAAGATGGTGGTGCTGGGACAGATTCCAGACATGAATATTTATAGAAGTTTATCCATCTACAAAGCCGTAAGAGGAAGCAAAAAACCCAAATGTTCCATCTCTCTCTGAATCCAGCTTCTTGCCTTAAATGCCCGGGGGTGACCATTCAGACTCAGTTCATTTGATTCAAAACTTTGAAGAACACTTACAAGTGTGTGCAGCGGGAAGTGACTCTGATACCCAGCTCAGCCTGCTCGGGCTGGTGGAGCTCCTGGTGTCCATCCCTGTGTCCTCAGGGTGGAAGCTGCACCGCCGTCATTTCCAGAGCTGTTTGGCATTTTTTGCTGACCTGCTTTTCTCAGTCTGGTTTTGTCCACTCTACATAACACAATAATGACCGTGCATGTGCTGGGCTGACTCACAGGTTCTCCTGTGATGGGAAAATCAGTAGGGCATGGACATTTTAAACACAATATTTTCAAGACCTGCACCACACCGAGGTGGGGAATACAGTAGCAGGGAGCTTGGCCTTTGCCACGCGGATATGTTCCCAATGCTACGCTGATGGATTTGCAAAAACATGGAATGATATAAGGACAAGGTTAGGAAAACAAGGATATAGTGTATATATTCTGTGATGAGGATTAAAAATAATTTGGCTTATTTTATCTTAAAGCAGCCAACTATCATCTGTGATAGATGCGCTGGAGGTGTGGTTTTAATTGCAAGAGAAGCAGATTAGTTGGTGGCAATTAGGTCCGTGCTGCCATTGCCACCACCAGTACGCAGAGCAGTCAACAACGTGACCAGAAAACTCTGTCCTTAGGGTAGGACCTTGCAGACTGCAACACAGACGGGAGGGGAAAACCAGCTCCAGGTACAGCCCTCACAGCTACAACTTGAGTTTTACAGGCAAAGGGGACTGAAGGGTCCCAAACCTTCCAGTACTGTTCTTCCATCTCTTTGGCAAACAGGAATCACTTCAAAATCTATTTGTTTCACAAGGTAAATGCCGCTTTTTTAGTCGGTGGAAGTTTCTGAGAGCCTCCTTAGGGAGATAAAACCCCTAATAAATGTGCCTTTCTTTTCCAGGTGGACATGAAAGCAGTGCCTCTAGAGGAGAGTGAGATGAGGGCTTCAATTTCACTTAGTCTGCCCAGCTGCAGTGGAAAGATCTTAAAAGCTCTTGTGTCTGTCATCCACCTTTACCACCACCTGGGGTCAGCTTTAAAAGTATATTTGTCTAGTCTGTTTGAGTTTTATGGTTTTATGTTACTGAGGACAAGGTTCTTAACTTGCCAGAACTGAAAAGGCTGTAAATGTGTATATAAAGCATATATATATTTGCTGTTTGAAAATAAGCAAACATTACCAGTGTATTTCTTTATGTGACAGAGCAATAGTAGCTCAGCTTGCTGGGTGAATTAACGAGCAGTTAAGTATTCATAGAGTCATAAAATCACAGAACGGTTTGGGTTTGGAAGGGACCTTAAAGATCATCTCGTTCCAACCCCCTGCCATGGCAGGGACACCTCCCACTAGACCAGGTTGCTCAAAGCCCCATCCAACCTGGCCTTGAACACATCCGGGGATGGAGCATCCAGAGTTTTCCTCTGCAACCTGTTCTGGTGTCTCAGCACCCTCAGAGTGAAGAACTTCTTCCTAATTTCTAATGTAAATCTCCCCTCTTCCAGTTTGAAGCCATCACCCCTCATCCTGTCACTACAAGCCCTTGTCAAAAGTCCCTTCCCAGCTTTCTTGTAGGCCCCCTTCAGATACTGGAAGGCTGCAATAAGGTCTTCCCGGAGCCTTCTCTTCTCCAGGCTGAACAAGCCCAACTCTCTCAGCCTGGTCTCACAGCAGAGGGGTTCCAGCCCTCTGATCATCTTCATGGCTTCCTCTAGTTGAGACAACCAGAATTACAGGTCACACTTGGAAACAGGGGTTTCTATTCTGGTTTGTACATGGACAAGGCATCTGCGTATGGAGAGATGGTTCACGTTAGCCTGTTCCTGTCAGAACTTTTTGCTGAAGTGAAGAACTAACATTGTGTGCTGCGTTGTGAACTGCAGGAGGGCCAGCATGGGCTGGGGCCGTGACCTGCCCTGGTTCTGGACTCCACATTCATTAGGATCTGGGACAACTTGGCTGTTCAGTTCTGAACTCAAACCCAGGATTCGAGATACCGGAATAAGGGGTTTTTACAGAGCTAAAACACTACAAGGGAGGTTTTCTTTCCCTGTTTATGTTTTACCTTCTAGCGCATGTGAGTAATGCAGAATTGCTCTGATGCCTGTATGGAATTCTTTCCACAGATACCATCCATAGGTTTCACAATATTGGCATCACCGGCCTTATAGCTCCTGTCACTGTGAGCACAGTCTTTGTTTACTAACATTGACTTATCTCCAAGGATAAGTTTTAAAGCTAAATGAAATGTTTTAGCCATCCTGCTTGGTGTGATTTTGCTGCTTTATTTATTTCCCCCCATTTTTTATAGCCTCTGTGGCAGCAGCCTTTGAGAAGGGTGATTTCTTTGACAGCCATGCCACCAGAGAAAGGTTCTTTCTAACTCTTCACGATGCTGTGCTGGCTGCTTCGGACAAGTATCAGAAGCCAGATGAGAATTCTAGGAATAGAGATAGAAGCTACTGTGAAAGAGTCTGCTGGAGAAACAGCAGCTGAACAGCAGCAGGTAGAATATTTTGCTTAACATTTAAGCCTTCATGTTGTTAAATTATCCTGTCAGTAACTTAAACCTTGTCATGTGGCTGAGGAAATAGAGCAGAGCAGATGCTCTTTTGAATTCTCCCGTTTTTCGTAGGAACTTGCTTTTTTGCAAGAATCTAATTTGTTTCTTTGAGTTGTGTGTTCCTGTTTGGGGAAAGGCATCTCTGTGTGCAGGCTGGAAAAGCATCCAGCTGAGTTTTGCAGCTCAGTTTCCATTTCTCTGACAGAGCAAGGACCCTGCCAGGGCAGAGCAAGAGCTCCACGGTTTTTATTTCCAGAGGTTACTGCACCGGCTCCCGTGGGGCTGATGGGGGAAGTGAAGGACAGTGCTAGCTTGATTTCCTGAAGAGCTGAAGTTAATGCACTTGCTCTTTCTGTCAGTACTCTGCAATAATTTTTGAGCTCGCTGGCTGCCTCAGCCAAGCTCGAATAGGGCAGATGGCTGCAAGTTCCAGGAAAAGTCCTTGTTCTGAGTAGAAGATTCCAGTAATTGCCCCACCTTGGGAAAGAACCCAGCCTTGGCTCATCATCCTGTGCATGCGGCCAGGCTGGGGTTCTATGGCTGAAGGAGGTGAGAATGAAGGCAAAAAACGATGCAAATCTGCAGGAAAACAGGGTTCTGGGGTTGTGCTGCTCGTGGAACAACTTCTTTGACTCTCTTATCTTGGCATTGTCCAGAACAGTCTAATGCAGGGATATTGACCTTCCGGACTCACTTCCCCACCATAAAAACGTCAAAGAATGAAGGTCTCCATGTATATTCACCCATCTCCCTTTAATGGATGTGGTGGAGAGGGTTGGGAGCAGCCACCAGGCAGGAGGTGACAGCGGTTCCCCAGGAGCCCGCGGTGAGATGAGGCTGGGCTGGGGGGTGCAGATGGGACCCCCAGCAGCTCCTTGGCAGCTCCTGCTCCTGTCCCCGGCAGCCGGGGACTTGGCCTGTCCCGAGCTCCCACGCCAGCCCGCTCGCTGCTCCCATGACGTCGTCTTGGCTTGGGAACTGCGCTCAACCGGCTCAACGGATCAGCCACCCTCGGCTTACAGTAATGTTTGGGTACATTTCAGGAAAGAAGTTTGCTCTTAAAGAAGCATAAAGATTTTTTTTTTCTCTCTGCAAAGCCCTCTGACAACAAACTTTGGCATGAAGAGCCAATATCAGATATCCCAGGCTCAGCCCGGAGTAGAGCCAGGAGCCAAGCAGTGTGACACTCCACCCCTTCCACGGGATTTCCAGGACCCAGGAAGAGATGGAGGTATCCAACAATCCCTGAACTACAACTGCTGGGGATCGGGGATTTCAGCAGAGAGGAGAAGGGTACAGTTAAGCAACACTACTGGCGATTCTGACCAGCCTTCGATCCCCTTTTTATTTTTTCTGTTCCAGAGTTCTTAAAACAGGCAGCCTGCCTGGTGCCTCCAGTAATTCTGTTGTTCTAAACAAAAAGCAACATTGATGTTATTGCTTTCGAGCATTTTCAAACAGATACGCTACTCAGCAGTGCTGAAAGCAGAGACATTGCAATGTATAAGAGAATTCTTGGGTTTGTAGCTAATTCTGGCACATTCGAGCTTCTTTTCTGAAATTCTGTAGCAGTTTAAATGCCCTAACTTAGCACTTCTTATATATTTATTGCTTGCTAGCAAGTACAATTAATCTGCTGTATTGCGACAGGTCACACGCAGGCAGTTTCATTATTTCCAGATTTATTTAGAGTGGTGTGAAGCTTCAGAGAAGATAATTTATTATGACTCTTCAGCACTGTGCTGAAGCTGATATTGTCTGCGCTAACATAACACGGGGTCCATCCATTATTTCTCCCTCACCCCCATTCTAATCCACCAGAACTAAATCCCAGTAAACAATGTCATATTTTTCCTGTGTTTTTTTGTAGTCCTTTACCGAAATACTGAAGAACAGAGGAGTGCATTCGCTTTGTGCTGAAGAGTCAGGCAAATTTTAGACTTACTATCTCTAAGCTATTACGAAAAAAATCAATTTGATTCTATTTTCTGTAGGTCACTCCGAGAGTTTGATGCAGTAACATCAGGCCAGAGGTGCAAGCAGCGATTCCACTGGAAGCAGAAGCATTTTTACCAGCACAAGGCTTCACTATGTCCACATCTGGAGCATCATCCCATGGCACAAATTGCCTGAAGAGCTGCAGGTGAATCAATTTTAGATGGGTGCCCAGCGCTGTGTATATATCCACCATTCCGAGCCCATTTTAGGGCAAAGCTTGGGTTTAACTGATGGATCTTTTGGGTACAGATCCTCTGCTCTGGGCTAAATTCGTCCATGTGTGACCATCTCTAACTTTTGCTGCTGGGCATTGTGTGGTTTCTGGATGTGCAGTGACAGCAAGGTTCTCAATTCTGCTGCTCCTGGCTGCTAAATTTTAGCAATGATATGATGGCTAATAGGAATATTAATCTATCTCTAAGCTATTCCAGTGAGTTCTTCTAATCTTTTTTTTTTTCATTTTTTGCCATTTAAATTCATATTGCTTCCAAGCAGTTTCTAGAGGGAAGCCGCAGTCCGGCGTGTGTCAGCTGCAATGGTGAAGAATTGTAGTGAACATTAGTGTGCAGAGTTGCTTACTGTAGAGGAAACTGAGTCCTGGAACCCTCCTACCTTTTGGATTGAAAGACAGGAAAAACTGAAAGCTCAAGTGGTGTTGAGTAATTCTCAAACCACATATGCTTCCCTGCATTGTTTTGGGCAGTGGCTTCACGCCAAGCTCCTCTGAGCTCTGCTCAAAACAGAGTAATGCAAACCCCGTGAAAAGCATAGCCCTAATTTCCAGATTCTCCTGGCTCTCCTACGGCAGCCTTGGTTTAAGATGGAATGATATTCCTGGTTGTTGGCACCGCTGAAAGTCTCCATTGCAAACTCCAGAGATTTTTTTTTTTTTTGGCTTGTTCCACAAAGTTCGGAATCTTTCCTTCCTACCCCCATGACTCTGCAGAGTCGAGCACCAGGGGACAACTCAGACGTCAAAAAGTCAGTGTTCAAATGATGGCTATTCATGTTGCAAAACAAATATCTGGCTGAGGGGAAGTCCAGCGATCCTGATCTCTTTCTCTCCGGGCCGTGCAGTGCCATAACTCTGCTCCCACATGCATTCACAAGGCTTCTGCGTTCAGTCAAGCACAAACCCCTGGACGCGAGCTGTGAAGTGACAAAGCACGTACTTCATGGCCAAGGACTCCACCTATAGCTCTGAAAAGCCACAGAAGTCAGAGTTCAAAGGCCTGTCTGTAATCATGTGTTTGGAGGCAGCTTGACGTTCTCACCTGACCTAGTTGCAACAGCTACACTTGTTTTGTGCACATAGCAGCTTTTGCGTGTCCTTCCCGGCTAGCGGGATGTTTTCCATGCTGCAGAAACCCAGGCAGCTCTTCCTCTGCATTCAGTGAGAGGATACAGATCCCCCAACACACCGTTATCATTGCAGACGGTGCAAAGGGTATAACCACCCCCAGCCCTGTGGTTGCTTTACTAACATATTACTCTGGTGCGTAAATGGCTGCAGAAGACACAAAGCAGCTGAGGAACCTTGGGAGTCACGCAGAGCGTGGCAGAAGCAGTTCTTGGGGCCACGCGCTGGGGTGTGTCAGGAAGCCAGGAGGAAGGAGCAGATAAACCAGTTATGTATGGGCATAGTCTGGGGGCATTTATTCTGCTGTAAAAACTAGTGCCAGGCTGGTGGACAACAAGTTCTCCATAACTGGCAATGTGCCCTTGTGGCAAAGAAGGCCAATGATCTCCTGGGGTGCATGAAGAAGAGTGTGGCCAGCAAGTCAAGGGAGGTTCTCCTGCCCCTCTACTCTGCCCTAGTGAGGCCACCTCTGGAATATTGGATCCAGTTCTGGGCTCCCCAGTTCAAAAGAAACTACTGGAGAGTCCAGTGGAGGCTACAGAGATGCTGAGGGGCCTGGAGCATCTCTGTGCTGAGGAAAGGCTGAGAGCCCTGGGGCTGCTGAGCTGGAGAAGAGAAGCCTCAGAGGGGATCTGATCAATGCTGAGCAAGAGCTCAAGGGCCCATGGGGGGCAAGAGGATGGGGCCAGACTCTTGTCAGTGGTGCCCAGCGACAGGACAAGGGGCAACGGGCACCGACTGGAACCCAGGAGGTTCCATGGGAGCAGGAGGAGAAACTTGTGTGAGATGTTGTGGAGTCTCCTTCTCTGGAGAGATTCCAAACCTGCCTGGACCCACCTGCAATCATTTAGGTTGGAAAAGACCTTTAAGATCATCAAGCCCAAGCATTCACCCAGCCCTGCCAAGTCCACCACTAAACCATGCCCCTAAGTGCCACATCTACACGGCTTTTAAGTCCCACATCTACACAGCTTTTAAATATCTCCAGGGATGGTTACTCATGAAGAAACCTGGCCTAGGCCAGTGGAAGTATGGAACAGAGCAGCAGTCATGGGAGCTGTGAGCACACACTTTGCCAGAGCCAACGGCACAAGTCATTTATTAGAAATATGGAACAGGTAGGCTCCCTGGAAACGGAGATTCCAGCAGCTTCTGTGCTGTGTTTGCGTTGCGACACCTACTAAACATCTCCTGCATGTAGTAATAGAGCAACGACTATAAATTATGAAAAGGACTTTTCTGTCTTCCAAAACTGCACACCTGCCTTTCCATGAAAATATTTACAATCGGATTGGGCACCCTTTGAAATGCCGTGTCCTAGAAACCACAGGCAGAGCAGACACGGCTGGTGCTCCAGTCGCATCCAATGGTGGTGACTCCCTCTGCCGGCTTCCCGGCTGGAACCGGGGTGAGAATCCCTGATAGAAACCCGATAGCTTAGATAATGTGCTTGTGAGAAGCTCGTAGGAGTAAAATAGCATTAAGGAAAAGTGCTGATAGGAATAGAACTGGCAAAAGTTCCACCTCCAAACGCGGGTGTTCAGTGCTTCCGGCGAAACACCTGGATGGCCGAGCAGCTGAAAACTTTAACTTTTTTCGGTAGAAATTCTTAAATAAATAATTTAATACAAAGAATCTGATTCTAGCGGGCATTTCCCCCCACTAAAGGCACAGGATTCACACGCCGTTTCCCCACGAAGCTTTAGGCACTGAGGAGAAGTGGGCAAGGTGTGCTCCAGCCTGAGGCACCCCGAGGTGCTTCCTCTGCCCGAGCCTCCCCCCGAGCAGTGGCGGGACTTTCAGGAGCCAGAAGCTTTTCAGGCCACGTCACTCATAGTGTGAAATCCCCCTGGCGTGGGCCCATGGCTGTGGCACTCCCCGAGAGGGCTGAGGAACGGCCTGGCTGGGGATGTTGTCTCCCCGGACTTTAGCGAAGCCTTTGACACCGTCTCCCACAGCGTTCTGCTGGAGCACAAGTGTGGTGAGGAGCGGCTGAGGGACCTGGGGGGGTTGAGCCTGGAGAAAAGGAGGCTCAGGGGAGACCTTCTGGCTCTGCACAACTCCCTGACAGGAGGTTGGAGCCAGGTGGGGTCGGGCTCGTCTCCCAAGGAACAAGTGACAGGACAAGAGGAAACAGCCTCAAGTTGCACCAGGGGATGTTGAGGTTGGCCATGAGGAGAAATGTGTTCATGGAAGGGCCGTGAAGGGCTGTGCCAGGCTGGGCAGGGCAGTGGCGGAGCCCCCATCCCTGGCGGGGTTTCCAAGCCGTGGAGCTGTGCTGCTGCGGGACGCGGTGCCGTGGCAGCGCTGCGGGGACGGTCCCCCCGTGACCCGCACACTCTCCTCCGACCCGAGCCGCTCTGACGGTTCTGTGGCGACTCCGCGGCCGCCCTCGCGCGCGCGCGGCTGTGACGCC
>VZZY01024408.1:160534-201440 GCA_013400335.1 Eurystomus gularis
CCCCGCCGGGCTTGGCTTCCACGCTTCCCCGCCGTCCCCCGGAGCGGCGCCTTGGGCGGGCTGTGAGCGGGCTCGGTGTGTGGGGAGGCTCCGTTCCCTCGGGGGGGTGGCGGAGCTGCAGCCCTGCCTCGTGTGGTGCTCTGTCCTTGCAGGCTCCTTCCCTCGCCCCCAGCCGTGCCTGGGGGGGATGCTGGGCTCCCCTCTCCTCTCTGTAGTCTCCAGAGCTGCCTTGAGGAGCCACCTTCTCCTGCCTCTCTTCCTTCCCCTGCTTTTCTGAAAAATGAAAAAAAAAAAAAGAAATCTTACCGTAGGAACGCTGTGATGCGTTGTTTACTTCTTTCCCTAACTTTGATGCTCTCGTGTGGCTTCTTTCCTACCACAGGAATGTCGCGAAGCCTTTATATGTGGCGAACTTTTGGCTGCAGATGTAAAAATTAAAAGATCTCGAGTCAGTCCTGAACAATGGCTCCCACCAGGCTGCGTTCGGTGCTGCTCGGGGGCTCCTTTCTGATGGAAGGTGTTTGTAAATCCTGGAGCCGGTTCTGGGAGCTCAGTAAAATGCTGCTTATTTGTGTAAAATCTCTGGTACCTCAGGAGGTTTTACACTCGCTGGTGCCTGGGAACTAGGAGTATTCAGTGAGTAAGGCTTTGGGGGTGAGTTGGAGGAGTTTTTCTGAGGCCTGGAGTAATGCTTTCTTAGTCATTTCCTTGGACAAATCACAGGGATTTAAAAAATTTTTCTGGTTGACTCCACCAAAAGATGCAGTTGTTTGAAATGGGGCTTCTGAGGAGCTAAGAGCGTTAGCTAAACTCTTTGGGAGCTGTGTGTTATGTTTCTGCGCTCTTTCCTTTTTCTGTCTTTCTTGGTATTTTTTTAAGATGGCATTAGGACAGTTTTTGAGGAGCTTCCTCTTTCTGTACAATTATTTTCGTCCTGATTTCTGAACGAATAATCCCTTGTTTAATTCTCTGCCTGCTACTTTCTGTTTTTCTTGTTCACCTGCAGACAACACTGACTTTGCCAGCAGAGTCTGCGGTTGGAAAGACTGATTTCTGTATAAATTCTGAGGTTCCTGAATGGTAACTTTCAGTGCTGATAGATTTTTTTTTTTTCTTTTTTTAAAAAAATCCTTTTTAACTGTGTAGCCAGAGCAGGTTAACTGCACTGCTGGTTGGCTGCTGATTTTGTCCCTAACCAGGATTTGAGTGGAGCTCACTTGTAAAATACTGGTTTATCTCCTAAAACTACATGCTTCAACTCTTGTTTTCTGGTACCATAGGTTTAGTAGATCCTGCCTCAGAAATTAAACTTGCATGAACTTTATGCTTCTCATTGTACAACAAAAAGAATCCGGTGTCAGCTTCTAACTTTAGGTGCAGTTCTGCGACGTTTATGCTATTTAAATACAAATCTGCTCTAGTTAAATCTTCTAAAATAAGCGTAACTGGGTTGTTGCAAGATTTTTTTCCACTAAATCTAAATTTGAAACCACATGGAATGTCCTTTTAACATCTAATGTTCCATGGGAGTTGGTTAGATCGCACACATGTAATTTTTTTTCTATATGAAGGGCACTAAAAAGCGTGAAAGAACTGGTTTTAAAAGGTTACGGTTGGTAAGTATTGGGAATTATCTTATTATGGGTAAGTATAAAAATGCAGAGAATGTGCTGAAGGGATTTAAAGTAATGCAAAATACCTTTTGCTTTAGAAAGGGAACTACACCTGCTTTAAGTTTCCCTATCAACCCAATCAAGTTAAAACCACAAGAAAAAGCACTTGGAAAGGTTAAAATAATCAAACCAGACTGGGTAGTACAAAACTGGAAAGTTACTGGGTTTTTTTCATCGTTCTGTAGTGAAATTTGCTGCTATTTAGTTTCAGGCAAGACCAGCCTAAACTGGTTATTTACAGAAAACCCTTGTAAATGCTAATTACAGTTCAGTGTATAAGATTTATTTTCTTATGGGAAGGTCAACAGAGTTCTGCATTTTCCGCCAATTCAGGATGTTCTTATTTCTTCCCATCCTTCCTGTCTTAAAAGTTGTGCTTGATACCAGTGAAGGAGTGAGCGCGTTTATCCAGCATGCTCTTCTGCAGAAAGAGAGTAGCCAAAGTTTCTCGGTACTACCAAGGTGAGGTACCCGTGTCTTCCTGCTCCAGTAAAACTCCCCCAAATCTCCTGGTAATCTGGAAAAATAATCAAATCAACTGTCTCAGACCTTTGCTTTAGAAGCCTGTACTTGCCCAGCCTGCTGTCGGTCCATGTCTGCCCTTGTGGAATTGGAAGAATGTCGTGGCTCTCTACCTTTTACCCAGCTTCCATTTCTGTGAGAACTGAGGAGCAGGAAGGACAGGGAAGTGACGGCTGAAGGCCTTGGAGGGACAGAAAGCAAGTCTAGATAGAGGGAGATCCTGAGTTCTCCCGTTGACTGTCGCTGGGTTGCTTTGTGGCTGGGTTGATTTCAGCTTCCTCTTCCCTCAGTCGTTCTTATAAAAAAGGCAAGGAATTAGAATTAAAATTGCTTTAGATTATTTTTGGAAAGGGAGAGGCAAGCTTCTCCTTGGCCTTTTCCTTAACGTTAAGAATACGTCAGGAAGGACGCGTCAGAGCTTTTGTTGCTAATAAAGCCCGGGGAGTTTGGTACGTCGGCTACGGCAATGGGTGTTGCTGCCAAAAGATAGCCCTGCTGAAAGCTCTCTGGAGTATGTGATGTAGTAATTTTATCATTTCATGAGGTGTGAACGTCTTTGGCACTAGCAGTTGAGTCACAGTAGCACTCAAAAAAGCTGGTCTTTAAAAAAGCTTGTAGGCTTCCAAGCTATGTTCTTACGAAAACTTTAATAACTTGGACTGTGAACTCCTCAGACAGCTGTATCTAGTGAGGCACTTTCAGGTAATTATTTTTGCCCAGTCGTCAAAAACTCAGAAGATTTTTGCAGTTCTTTGAAGCAGCTTCTACTATCTTTTGAGTTTGGCGTTGGCAGACAAGCGTGTTTGACGTGATCTTGCCCTGGTCCTTAAGAAGGTGGAGGGGTTGCATGGTGCTTTCCTGGGAACAACTCTTGTCCTTGTTCTCCTCATATGACTTCCAGGGAACAGAAAGCACAATTTCCGTGTTGTGGTGTTCCACAAGCTGTGCTGTGTGGGGATGTCCATGAATGCAGCAGGAGGAAGGAGCCATGGGTGTCCCAAGGGTTCAGCTTTCCATCTGCCACGAGGTGGCTGCTGTTCGCTGTGCAAGTCCCGTAGCACAGACCAGGCCACGTGTGTGCTCGTAGCACCTTGGTGCAGGCAGGTCAGGTCCGCTCAGGAAGCGGTGCAGGCTAACAGGAGGTTACAGTCCTGATTTTTGAAGGCTCCGCGTGTTGTTTGGAGGGAAATGTTGCTCTGAGTTAGCTCTAGTGTGGACAGAACATCCGTTCCTGGCTGAAGCGGTGCTGGAACCATCTGCGTGGTTTCGTTTTCATTTGAAAGAGATGAACTTCCTCCTGTGTGAGAGCGTTTCGTGGTGTGGACGAAAGCCTGATACCTGAGGAAGATCTGGCGTTTACTTCAAAGCTATGCTTCTGTTTGAAAACACAAGCTTCTGTTTGAACTCAAACACAAATATAGATGTACTTTACCCGTGAGTCTGGTAATTTGTAGTGGAGTCAGGCACTTGTGGCTGTTAGACCATAACTGCCAGTAAAATACTGTGGCTTTTTTTCTGTCTGTTGCAAACCCTTAGAAGCTCAAACTCTTTGTCCTAGTTAAAAATGACACTTGATCTTACCACTGAGATTGAGACCCAGACTTTAAAAACTAGGCTCAAAACCCCATCCAGGTTGAAAGCAGTTAGAGAAACGGACAAGGAACTGAACAAATAGTTCTGGATTATAGCTCATTTTGTCTGAAATTAAGAAAAGAAGCATTTTGCTAGAACAGGGCTGTATGGTGGGTGGGTAAACAGCGTTTCATTGGCAGGCCCGGATGATGAAACAGTTTTGTCATATGGATAAGAGTGTTATCAAGCACAGAGTCTTGCTTCAGCAGTTTCTTCCCTTTTTCGGGAAAAGTTGGTCTATCTGTGCCCAACCTGGGGGGATTGAACTGATCATGCCTCAAAGCAGAACATTTTATTACCGTAAGCATGAATAACTACAACGATACAGCAGCCGTACAGCTACAGTGTGTGCCTTGTTCTGAAAAATGTACACGATCTGAAGGGTTTTCTACTAATTCTGCATGCACTGGTGAATTGATTTAATCCTTTCTTACAGGCTTTAGTGAGCAGGAGGTATTTTTTCACAGGACTTTGAATAGTTCCTCCAGCTCCCTTTGCTCCAGGAGGGAGGGCGGTGGCAGAGCTGAGCTGGTACAGTACCGCTGTCTTGCTTCCTCTCCCTCTTCCCAAATCCATGTAACATTCAGCATTTTCAAGAAGCTGGCTTACAGTTATCTGTAATTTTCTGGCCAAACTCTTGACACACGGTGAAGCCTCACTTCTTTCTTCCTTCTCAATAGAATTGCTATGAAGAGAGGTGAGGGAGTTGGTAATTTTTCCAACTGTGCAGTCTGGGGAGCCGAAATTCCTAGTAGAGCCTAATACTTGCCAGTTTGTTATTGCTTCTATCACTTCCCAGCTGTCTTCAAGGAGCCCTGGAGTTCTGACAGCCCTCTCAGGTTCTTCCTCAACTTCCTTATGCAAAACTGCCTGGGATCAGGATCTTGGGGTATGTTTTTCCACCCTTGTCTTCATAATCAATACCAGGGCTATGTCTTTCGTAGGTATTTTGAACAGCAGTTTAAGGAAGAATCAGAATGTATCGCCTGCATAAGTATTTTCATTCAAATACAGAAGTAATTATTGGACTATGACAGGATGAAACTGAAGATCTGCCCGTTTCCATGGAAGTCCATTTCCATGGTTTGGAATAGCAGGCAGTTCTACACACGGCTGGTTAAGTGCTTGTGTGGGGGAGTGCCTATGGGGAGGAGAGACTTG
Source organism: Eurystomus gularis (assembly GCA_013400335.1). NCBI lineage: Eukaryota > Metazoa > Chordata > Aves > Coraciiformes > Coraciidae > Eurystomus > Eurystomus gularis. The sequence goes on from VZZY01024408.1 coordinate 165,523, forward strand.
ATTGCCTCTGTTATTTGGGCATTAGTGCCTTCCTAATGAGAAACTCATTAGTGCTTCTCTCCAAACTGTACTCCCACAGATCCACTAAGCAAAATCTTGGTGCCTCTGAGCACTGTTTTTTCAAAACTAAATGTTAGCCTATCTCCAGGCCTCTTAAATTCCCAACAAGGGCATTTCTGTAGCTCTGGGGTGGCTGCCCTACAGCAGCAAGTGCTGTGGACCTGCCTTACTGGCAGAAAATACCTGCCCTTTATTTAGGAAGATACGGATGTAACAGTGAACGAGTTGCAGTAATCACAAAAGATCGTGGATTATGGACTCATAAATCCCCTACAGTCTATGATTTATAATTCCCCCAATTCCCTACGAATACTTAAAAATTTCTTGAGCAGAAAGGTAAAGTGCGTACAAGCAGTGAAATACTTTTATCGTTTCTAACCTGAATTCATGCTGAGGTTTGAGTCTAGCAATATTTATCGAACACTAGGTTTGCCAGCAGACGGGCATGGAAGCGTGCTGGAGGCTGGCACCAGAAGCAGTCCCTCGGACGAGATGTGCCTTAACATGATCTCCAAAGTACAGGCACACTAAGGATCAGTAATGAGATGCAGCTTGGAGAGCAGGCTGCCCTTAAAGAGACATTGTCTTGATGTACGGGTGTGAAAATGGGAGAGAGGTTTTGAATCCTGGCTTTTCACCGTGCCATATGGAGTTGATTTTTTTTTTTTTTCCTCTCCCCCAAATCATAGAATCACGGAATGGTTTGGGTTGGAAGGGACCTCAAAGATCATCTGGTTCCAACCCCCTGCCATGGCAGGGACACCTCCCACTAGAGCAGGTTGCTCAAAGCCTCATCCAGACTGGCCAACATCTCCAGGGATGGAGCATCCACAGCCTCCCTGGGCAACCTGTTCTGGTGTCTCACCACCCTCAGAGTGAAGAACTTCCTCCTAATTTCTAATCTAAATCTCCCTATTCCAGTTTAAACTCATTACCCCTCGTTCTATCGCTACAAGCCTATATCAAAAGTCCCTCCCCAGCTTTCTTGTAGGACCCCTTCAGATACTACAAGGCCACCAGAAGGTCTCCCTGGAGCCTTCTCTTCTCCAGGCTGAACAAGCCCAACTCTCCCAGCCTGGCCTCCCAGCAGAGGGCTTCCAGCCCTCCCATCATTGCTGGGGCCTCCTCTGGCCCCGCTCCACCAGGTCCATGTCTCTGCTGTGCTGAGGACTCCAGAGCTGCCCCAGCACTGCAGGGGGGTCTCCCAGAGCGCAGCAGAGGGGCAGGATCCCCTCCCTGCCCTGCTGCCCACGCTGCTGGGGATGCAGCCCAGGACACGGTTGGTTTCTGGGCTGCACTCACACATTGTTGGCTCATGTTGAGCTTTCCTTCAACCAGCACTCCCAAGTCCTTCTCCTCGGGGCTGCCCTCAATCCATACTCCGCCCAGCCTGTGTTTGTGCTTGGGATTGCCCCGATCCAGGTGCAGGACCTTGCACTTGGCGTTGTTGAACTTTGTGAGGTTGGTTGGCATGGGTCCATCATGAAAAACCAGGAATCCTGGCTGCTGTGGGTGTACCGCTCTGGGAATCGTTGGTTGGGTTAAGGCCGTTGTTTCCTTCAGGAAGAGTCCCGGGCTGGGTCGTACTGCTCTTTTCTGCTCCTCCTGCACTCTGTGCTGGATTCGTCATTAGCGTTACGTTCACTGAATTGAATTCTGTTTGGGGATGTTTCATGTCTGTAATTGGAGCTTGCAAATAGGGAATGACAGTGTTTATAAAGATTGTGCTGCAGGCGGCTTAAAAATCATTTAGCAAAGCAATTTCCTACAGACAGGCGTCATCTCTGCAAGTATCAAGGGAATGGAAACTGAGGCAAGGAGGAGTAAGGAGGGGGTCTTTTGTTAGCACATGTATAAGGATGATAGGTGTGACAAATTGATTGGGATTAAACGTGTGCTGGAAGGTGAGAGGGGTCTGCTTTGGCATCTGTGGAAGGCAGATAGCATGGACAGTGTTTCTGCTGGTTTGGGGACAAGGAAGAATGCTTGTTTCCTATACAAAATAGAGTTTTGAAGAAGTAGCTCTTAATGCTCTTCAGTAGGAGAAGCAAACACTCCTTTTCAAGTGTTTATATAGTGTTTGATGACTCAGCTTTGGAGCCCCCAATGCAGGAGTGACATAGACCTGTTGGAGTGGGGCCAGAGGAGGCCACAACAATGATCCAAGGTCTGGAACCCCTCTGCTGTGAGATGGGGCTGAGAGAGTTGAGGTTGTTCAGCCTGGAGAAGAGAAGGCTCCAGGGAGATCTTCTTGGCAGCCTTGCAGTATCTGAAGGGTGTCTACAAGAAGGCCGGGGAGGGACTTTTTACAAAGGCTTGTAGCGATAGAACGAGAGGTAATGGGTTTAAACTGGAATAGGGGAGATTGACGTTAGAAATTAGGAAGAAGTTCTTCACTCTGAGGGTGGTGAGACACTGGCACAGGTTGCCCAGGGAAGCTGTGGATGCTCCATCCCTGGAGGTGTTCAAGACCAGGTTGGACGGGGCTTTGAGCAACCTGGTTTAGCGGGAGGTGTCCCTGCCATGGCAGGGGGGTTGGAACTAGGTGATCTTCAGGGTCCCTTCCAACACAAACCATTCTGTGATTCTAAGTTGAGTGGAGAAAACAAGTTTGATGGTGACGTTGCACGTGAAGACTTGGCTGTTGTGATGGTTTGCTTGGTAATAATAGAGGACATCGCAGGAGCCCCTGTGGGTTCCATTCCACAGCACGAAGAACACTGCTTCCCACTGAACTCTGTCCTAACTGGTGTGACCGTGGTCTCCCATCTTCTCATCCTCCTCGTGCAGTTGGATCTACCTCAGTGCAAACCCGTAAGAACACACGTTGTGCGATCAACACTTTGTGATCGTTTTGTACCTTATTTTCACTGGTGTGGGCCAGACCAGTGGTTCTACGGGAGACTGGCAGGAGAATACAAAAAGTGTTTTTTCCAAACTCTTTGAACGCCTTTTGTAAGGAACAAGCAAGACCGAAATCTTAGTTCCTGCCAATAACTGTTCCTGTCCCTGCTGTGCATTGCAGAGGTGAGCAGAGCTGTTGTGTGATATATCTGGTGAACGTGGAGCAAAATCTTGTCTACAGTGGGAAATTTTGCATGTAGTTAGCACCTCTTCTCATTCAGAGAGGCTTGGCAACGCTAAACTGTTAGAAGGATGTTCAAACTCCAGTGGGCTTTTGAGGTGAGAACATTTCAGATACGTGAACCATTTTTTCTTTGCACCTCTTGGTCGAAATTTGCGGATTCGGCTTCAGTGTCTTGCTAATAAACAGTCCTTCGTGGCAGAGAGAATCTCTAATTATTACTTGCTCTGTCATTGTTGCTGACTTGTTTCCCCTATCGCTGACACAACCAGGCAGGATAAACAGCCACAGGAAACAGCTGGTAATTCTTGTACCTCCCAGAGGCTGATGTTAAGTGAAAAACTGCTGTGAAAAACACTCAAGTTCACCTTTTTAAAGAAGATTTGACTCCTTCTCCTGCTTTATTGGTTACTTTTAAACATGAAGGATAAGTTTTTCTTGCAACTCTGGACGGCGAGGTTTGGAATGACTTCAGAAAGCTCATTTTTCCTTTGAACACCCTGCGACGGTGCTGGCGTTCCTCTGTCAAAAGCCTTCGACTGTCGGCAATTACCTCGATCCTCGTCTTCATCCGAGCTTTGAATCCAGCGGAGTATTGAATAGGCAAATAAAACCGGCTCGTTCAGGGAGATGAAACAAAGCATCTCGACTGAATTTCTGATTTCATGAGAGGGAAGATTGAGGCAGGTAAACACTGAGGAGGAGGAGGAGGCGACTCGTTCTGCTCAGCCCCCAACAGGAGTGCGTTCGCAGGAGGCTGAGCCCGGCGCAGCCCCAGCCTCGCTGCCAGGCCCTGTACCTGCAATGCAGCGCAGCGCAGTGCAGCTGGGCGCTGGAGGAAGAGCCCTCTCCTCCCTCGGCCTCGCACAAAGCTCCACTGCCTCCCAGAAGAACCAGCCCCTCCGCCTGCCGTCGATGTCCCCCCCGCTTCCCCCACGGCGTGCTGTCTGATTTTTAATGGCTCTTTCGAAAACTCTTGGGCTGTCTTCGGTAATATCTTTAGCAATGGGAGGCCGTGCTTCGTGCAGGTAGGTTACCCTCTGCGTTTGGTTTTTTTCTCTATCGTGAATTTGCAGTTCTTCGGGCGTTCCTGAGAGAATAAGGACTTTGTGAGGGGGTCTTTAGATGTGGATTCCTACAAATTCCAGAAAAGATCTAAGCGTTTTGCCTTAGCCTTGCTGTTCCACATTGTTTTCCTGAAGTTGTAGAGAGACCCTGCAAATCCAGGTAATTCTGATGATTAATTAGCACGTTGAGAGCACAAATGCAAAAGGTGATCAAGCTGTTCTGACGTACAACAGAGGTGCCTATAAAAATAAGTACCGTAGAACACTTGATTTTTTTTCTGTGTAAACTATTAACCATTTTTCACAAGCTCTTTATAGATTCTCTGCATTTTGCAGGGTTGCTGGCAGCTGTTTCGGCTGTCATCTTTAAATAGCCACTGTGGATTTTTCTTCTGTTTAGCAGCCTTTTGTGCCTTTTAGAGCACCATTGGTGAGAGCGAAGCAGACGAATGAGGGATGTGAGTTTGTGTATCAGTTTTTCTTTGGCATTAATACCTATTCGGGGCTGATTTAAGTCTCTTAATCCCTGTCTGCAGCTGACACGGTCACTCTAGGGGAAGAAGGTTGGTGGGATTTAATAACATCTAATGAATTTTTGCAGGAAGGCAAAGGGCTGAGATGTGTTTTGGAGGTGATTTCATAAAAGAAATAGCCCTGTTGAAATGTGTGTGACCTGAATACGGCTCGCTGCCACATTAGGGATATAATGGGTTATAATGTAGAAGTGAAATGCTTTCGGATCCCCAGGACAGACTTGGATGCAGACTGCAGGGCGTGTCATGTAGGAGGATGTCAGCAGCACGATTCACCAGCCCCTTCTTGAGGGGTGCAGAAAGCTTCCAAGAGAATGGGGTTTATTTAGTGCTTCCAGTAACTTCTTCCTTGATGCATGAAATGACTGTTATTGAAAAGCACTGGCCCTGCAGAATGGCAGGAGGCTTGTCTGCATCAGTGCTTCTTAAGATGAATTTTCTTTTGAATCCATTCTAATCCCCCAAATCTTGTGCAGTGACAAAAGTGAAAATCTTGAAGCAGCATAGGGGGGAACTACTCTTTACTACTTATGCCATGGGTGTGGCTGCTGGGCTTAAATTTTCCTTTCTAGTTCTGTGTTCTGAGGCTCTTCACCCTGTCTGTGGGATTCATTATATATGAGCTTCCAGTCTCCCCTACAGCTGATCTGTCCATGGCCCCTTCTTGCTTTTGCTGCCTGCTCTTCGTTTGGGGATAGTCTGTGACTTACTCGAAACTCAGCTGTCCCCAGAGGAGTACAGCAGTTTTAAAGCAGCTTTTTGACCTCCAAGACTACTTTTTTCCTCCCCTTCCCCCAGTTTCCATCTTCCTACCTCCAACATATCATCCTGTGGCTCATGGGTGGAAAATGTCTAAATACTAAATATCTTGGGGCTGGACCAAGCTGTGAGGTTGTTAATAATATGTCTCATTACTGGCAGCAGTGGAATGGACTGTCTCAGTCTTGTTCTGTGATTCAGGACCATTAACCTGTTTGCTTATCTGTCCCTGAATTAACAAATCAGCAGGACTTAGTAGCTGTGACAACAGACTGAAAAAAAGTCGGGTGGTTTGGTTGTGCCCAGGTTGACCTTTGTAGCTCCTCTTTGCTTTAATGAACTTCACTTCCAGATTGTAAATGGCTGCAAGTTTAGTCACGATCAGATTGGAATGTGTGATTTCTTCCTTTTTATGCTCTGTAGGTGTTACAGATGGCTGGAGTTGTGATGTGTAGTCAGGTATCTAACGTATGAGGTCTCCACAGAGTGCATGTGTAGTCAGTAAATGCTGAGCGTTTGTTCTACTGGATAACTACCCAAAATTGAAATATTAAATGTGTCCCATGGGTTCAGATTAGTTAATACTGCCATGATAGGATGCACAGGACTCAGCTCAGTGACAAGCAAGAAAAACTACATCCAAAAGCCCACATCGGTTGGCGTATGCCCTGGCATAACTGGTAGCTATCTCAGCAGTTACTCCTGTGAGCAGAACGGGTTGGCTTTGGGTTAGGGTGGTGGAAGGCATCGGAGATAACTGCTGCTTCACGGGAACAATGGTTTCAATACAAGACGCTTCTGCTCATTCACCCTGACGGGGAAGCTCCTTGTAAGGAATGTTATCTTGTGCTCGGACATCACCCCTGTAAAGAAATTTGTTGCCCACCTCTTTGGACAACTCCAGCTTTTCAATCTCGCAGACTTGTAAGAAAAGAAAGCTTAATGTTGATATCCCGCGGCCCTTTGCTGTTTGCAGGTGGGCTATAGGCACTGCTTGTATTATAAATTCTTGCTTTGTACAAAAGGTTATTGAAGATTAAACTTTGTAGACAATTAACCGCTCCCTGCAATGCTCCGTGAAGTCCAGGACTGAGCTGTTCCCGAGCCCTGGGCTGTCAGCCGCGTGCTGCCGTCACGGAGGAGATGGCAAAAGGTTTTAGGGAGCTCCAACGAACCTTAAATGTGTGAGAGCAACGAGGTGCCCTTTGCCAACGTGATCTTCACCAGCAGGAGCTTAGAGGAGCACGTTTGGTGAAAAGTTAAACGCACACCATTAATGTTTTAATTTATGAATGTGGGAGTGGAAAACCCACCCCGCCTCAGTGCGTGATTTCAGTCCCTCTGCAGCCACAGGCTCTCGGAGGGGTTTATAAAACATCTGTGCTGTGGACTCCCACTTGTCGTGGTTCAGACAACTGTGACAAACTTTAGACCTCCGGTGAGGAGATGAGCTATGAGTGCAGCCTACTCCATGAGGGCAGGGGAAATCAAGGGCAATCTCAGGCATTTTAGAGCTCTAAAGCATTAGCAGCAGAAGGGTTCTTAAATGTTCATTTGAAAGGGACAAAGGGCACAAGTTTTAAAACTTTTTTCCAAATGAATTGATCTTAATCTTTAAAATATTATTCATTGACATGTAGATCTTTGGGTTTTGTAGGAGAGAACATCTTAAAATACAGATTTGCTCTAGAAAAGTCCTCGCTGAAGGAAAGGCTGAGAAGGGGTTCAAAGAGACTGACGTTTGGGTGGGATCACTGGGCTTTTAACTCGCTCTCTTGTCTGGGCCTTGTTCCACTGTAAAAGTGAATCTAAGGCACTATGTTGTATTTCTCACTAGTATGTGAAAAATTGTTTCTATCTTCTAGCTTAGGAGTAAAAGCGTTTAAATGTGAAAGTGTTTGTTGGGAAGGCTGGATATTGCATCTCCTCCGTTATCAGCAATCCCCGCTGTGAAATGAAAGCTGCCCAACTGCAGAGTAACGTGTGGGAGACATGCAGTGTGTTCTCTTCCAGACCCGACACTCAGCACCGGGGCCCTGCTGCTCAGTCCGAGAACGACCTTCCAGAGCAAGAGGAAGAAATCCTGGGATCAGATGACGATGAACAAGAGGATCCAAATGATTACTGTAAAGGTGAGGACCTCCCTGTTTAAGGTGCAGGATTCCTAATGTATTCAAGAAACAACCACAATTTCCCATCTACTATCGAGAATGAAAATAGACTCCCTCTTACTTTTAGGTGTTTTTTGAAACTACCTGACAAGAACAACAACTTTTCAAGCTAACTTGCAATGGAGAAACTATTCTCCAAGGTTCCTTCTGTTACCAGTCAAGATTTGAGTTGGAGAGCTCTTTTTGGTGTGTGTGTTTAAAGCTGTTAACTTTTCCTCTGTGCCAGAGGGCTTTCAGAATTGATCAAAGCGAGGAGGCATTCCATTTCTTCATCAGAAAAAGGACACTTTCAAATCCTTTAAATCAGCTTCAGATTCTTTGCAGTTTTCTTTTGAAGATAATCATCTGAGTATCCATTCTTCAGATAACTTTGGGTCTGCAAATACAGTCTGTTTCTCTGAGTAGAAACTAAATACAGAACAAATGCAAATACCGCAGTCTATAAATCCGTACCAAAAGGGTCAGGCTGGTTTTTAACACAGCAAATACTTTTAAAAAAAGGCAGAACACCAATGATACAAATTCAGCTGATCAATTAGTTGAAGTTTGAGTGTGTGCCTCCACCTCCAAGTGCTTTGTAAGACTACTTCTGTGATACTATTTATTGTATATCTTGAATAAGACGGAGGGAGAAGCATGTAGCAAATGCCATGTGTGCGTATTAAAAAAATGCAAAGTAGAAATAACACAGGGAACTCAAATTGCAGTGTTTCCTCCACTGCTTTACTTCAAAGCATTTCCATTACTTGTAGCACGCTACCCAAGTACTGGTGGGATTTTGTTTGTAAAGCAAGTGGGAAGAAGAAAGCCATTGTGTGCGTTAGCGGTTGGTGCAACTGTCACTGTTGTAACTGGAATCTTCACGGGGAGAAAAGGGACTTGTGCTGCTTGCGCTGATGAAGTAGTGGACAGCAACTCTGTGTCGTGTTTGCAAATCAAGGGAGATGAACCTTCCCAGGAAAGTGTGTGTTTCACAGCCGGGATTCAGAGGGCTGGAAGCCCTCTGCTGGGAGGCCAGGCTGGGAGAGTTGGGCTTGTTCAGCCTGGAGAAGAGAAGGCTCCAGGGAGGCCTTATTGCAGCCTTCCAGTGTCTGAACAATGCCTATAGGAAAGCTGGGGAGGGACTTTTGACAAGGGCTTGTAGTAACAGGACGAGGGGTGATGGCTTCAGACTGCGAGAGGGGAGATTGAGATTAGATGTAAGGAAGTTCTTCACTGTGAGGGTGGTGAGACACTGGCACAGGTTGCCCAGGGAAGCTGTGGATGCTCCATCACTGAGTGCTTTCAGGACCAGGTTGGATGGAGCTTTGAGCAACCTGGTCTAGTGGGAGGTGTCCCTGCCATGGCAGGGGGGTGGAACTACATCTTTAAGGTCCCTTCCAACCCAAAACATTGTATGATTTGCTGACCACAGTAAGTGCCTACAGTCTAGGGTGTAATCTCAGGTTCTGGCAAAAACTTAAGCCTTAACAATCACAAATTCTCCTCTTTGTTGCATTTTCTGCCAATTGTATCTTTTTTTTGACTTTTCACGTCTTTGCTTCCATCACGGAATCCTCCTGCGTAGTTGGCAGCTTGAGAGAAACGAGGGGTACAGGGAGGAGACCTTCCTGTTTTCAGCAGTGATGGCAAAGTGCCTTTCAGTCCAGAGAGCCATTGCAAGAGAAGCTCTGGTGGGATCTTGGGTGCAGTGCTCTTTCTGTCACGGGGGTAGGGCGTGCAAAAGCTGTGCTGGTGTTTAGCTGGAAGGTTCTGTTACTGAACGTCACGAGCTGTGTTTGCCGAAGGTGGCCAGCCTAGAGACCTCAGGTGCTTTCACTGAGGAAATATTCTGTTGGGGTGCTGCGGTGATGACCTACATGGAACTAGAATGACTGAGTTTTCCTCATTTTCAATTATATTAAAACCTTTCAATCAACTGGGTGACTGTTCTCAGCTCTTCCTCTGAGATACTGTATACTTGTTCAAGCAAGATCCAATTAGGGAAACATTTGCATTTGCCTGTATGATTAAAAATTTAAACGCATCAGAAGTTGTGATGCTTGTTTCACATACCTGCTCTTCAGCACTTGTGTGATCTGTTGATGTAGAGACTTCCCACTGTTCTTCTAGGTGGTTATCACCTTGTGAAAATAGGAGATCTCTTTAATGGACGCTACCACGTGATTCGGAAGCTGGGATGGGGCCACTTCTCCACTGTGTGGCTGGCTTGGGACATCCAGTAAGTCTTTTGCTAGCTGGTTTTTCTGGCACAGCGTTGCACAAACATGATCAGAAAACATCTTTAGACTTCCAGATAAAAACACAAAACATAGCTGTGCACATTCTTTTGATACTGCGCACGCAAGTGTGTGGGAGGGAGTTACCAGGACAAACCGTGTGTGTGGAAAGAGGCTGCTCTTCAGCAGGCTCTGCCCTACTGTTTAATTGTGTGAGAAATTAGTAACATGGATGCTTTATAAAAAGAGACCCAAAGATAATCTTCCTGAGTGCTTAAACCATGTTTTGCTACGACACCTTAAGTAGCTCTTCTATGCCAAAGAATTGGGATAATTCTGGAGAAGAAGTTCTTTATATGAGCATTAACAGTCTCCAATTCACTTGCTGTGTGTGCGCAGAGGGAGGAGATTTGTGGCGATGAAGGTGGTGAAGAGTGCAGAGCACTACACAGAAACAGCACTGGATGAGATCAAGTTGCTAAAATCGGTGAGTGCCTGAGAGTGGGGTTAAATTTTCTTTTATTTTAAATTCATTTTGGGGAGTTCACATTAGCCACACGCTTGATATTTCTGGATCATCTAGCTGGGAAGAATTTTGGATGGGAACCTAACAGTAGTGCAGTAGATCTGACCTCAAAATACTGTGACCTCTTGGCTCAAGAAACAGGAAATCAATCCTCTTTTTCTCTGCAGGTCCGCAACAGTGATCCAAATGATCCAAGTAAAGAGAGAGTTGTGCAGTTATTAGATGACTTCAAGATTTCAGGAGTTAATGGTTCCCGTATCCTTTCATGGAATAAAGGCAGAGCCTTGCAGAAGGACGGGAGTTCGCTGGGTGGCGAGCAGTGCCCAGGCGTCCTGTCACTGAAACCTGCTGTAGAATCACCTGCCTCAAAGCTGCCTTCTAAGCTCAGATCTAGAATGATCATCCAGCCTGCCATAAGACGTGTAAGTCACGGAGCCGGCGCTGCTTAGTCATGCCTGTACCGGGAGAGGTGAGGTGGCTGTGTCTGATTTGTGGTTCATGTCTGAGGCACCTCTGGGGTAAGAGAGCCTGTCTGTCTCAGCCCTCTGTTTTGCAAGCAGCCTGGTAATAACCCCTGGTTTATGTAAGGCAGTACAAAATACTACTATCAGTAATTAGACTGCATGTCTTTGCTGTTTTTATAACTTGATAATAGGTTCTGTCCTAATTATGGAAGCATCTTGGACTTTATCAGCATTGTTAGGATGTCTAAAGTGTATTGCTCTGAAAATCCCCTGCGGTTCTGTGAACGGCCTTCGATTGGCAGTGATTTGGGGCAAGTCCTAATAACACACCCCTAACGTTGGAAAGTTGGACTCTAGTGCATGTTTCTGCTGTGGTACCTTGTGTTTTATTTCAGTGAGAATTACTGGGCTGCTTGAGAGAATCAAGGTGTAGGTTCTAAACGTTCTAACGCTTTGAGAAAACAGTATACGTAATATATTTCTGCTATGAAGTTTCTTCTGGTACCTAGCACTGAGTAAGCGTTGACTTATCATAGAATCAGAGAAGGTATTGGGTTGGAAGGGACCTCTAAAGGCCATCTAGTCCCCTACAATAAGCAGGGACATCTCTAATGGGTCAGCTTGCTCAGAGACCAAGACTTGATCTTGTATTTCTTCTATTCTTGTGCAACACACGCGTGCTCTCTGCCGGTGTGGAAGAAAAGCAGCTTTATAGACTCGTAGAAGTTTGGCTTCTAAAGCAAAGCTGCAACACTGAACATGTCACTAGAGTGACTGTAGCTGTTGAGACCTTACAGACAAAAAGCAGATTGTGTAAATATTGTTGGGGTCCAGGATTGTTGAAAGTTGCTTTTACTGGTAAAGAGGCAAGAGAGGGTGAAGAAAGTAACTTAATTGTTCTGAAGATGACTTACGAAATTGAAATTTTATGATCTTTTCAGGTAATGCTGGTACAGAGAGAGCTGGCATTGAGTTTTGCTGGGGCAGGAGGCTAGGCTGTTCCCAAACATAGTGTTGGCCTGAAGCTGTCTCATCGCCAGCAGGAAATACTAACACAGGCGCGCGTGTGTCACTCCAAGCAGGAGATTCCTACTGCCACGGTGGGACCCTTGTCCTAACCAGCTCCATGCCTCTGGATTTTAGGTTTTAGATAACGACACTGATGTGTAGGGTAGGATGGTGCTGTTGGTGAAGGCTGATTCTCAAAACTGTGTCAGAAGGATGAGGGTTCTTTCTTACGGTTTAACTGGTATGGATTTGTTTTGATCCTCAGTCCTGGAAATTCAGAGCTCCTTGGGTCAGCTTTTTCCTTGACTGAGTTCCAGATATCTGTATGGTGTTTGAAGTTCTAGGGCATCATCTCCTGAAGTGGATCATCAAGTCAAATTATCAGGGGCTTCCACTCCCTTGTGTCAAAAAGATCATCAAACAGGTAAGTTCCCGTTCTTACTGCACTGTTCCCCTCAACCCAGCGAGAACTCTTTCACTAATCTTTCTCAGATCCAAGAAGACAAAAATCAGTGGTATGGCTCACATGACAAAATCATGCTTGGGTTAAAATTCCCTACAGCTTGGGAAAAATTCCATACAGCAGTTTTTCTGCCCCTGGGAGGATGGGAGGCTGGCTGTGCTTGTAACCTCTTCTTACCCTGGTTATCCCTTGTAATTGCAAGTATTTGTTTAAAACTCTCTCACAGTAAGCGCAGTGCTTAATGATGGGAAGAGCAAGAGAAACCTGTTCTTCCTACTGGATAGTTGCCTAAGAAGAAACGTCTTTTTACATGTGGAGGGGAGCAGGAAAGCAGGATTTGATTGTAGGGTATTACAGTTGGTTTTTACCTGCTAAGCTATGAGGGTAGAGACACAGTATTTTAAAGTTATAGCTAAAATCTGGATGTGAATCTAGATTTTCTGCAACTGAGCAGTAACCACTGATCACACTAGCTCTAATTTGGAGTATTCCCGATCACAAAAGTCCTTCAGATTCATCCTAGGCTATTTCCCATTGTCCCTTCACTCTCCATTTGCCCATTCTTTGTTTTTTTCTAGCGATTGATTTCCTTCTTCCCTTTCTGCAGGTTCTTCAGGGTCTGGACTACCTGCACACCAAATGTCGAATCATTCATACAGATATTAAACCCGAGAACATTCTGCTGTGTGTTAACGACCAGTATATCCGCCGGCTGGCTGCAGAAGCAACAGAGTGGCAGAGATCTGGGGCTCCCCCACCTTCTGGCTCTGCAGGTGCTTTTCTTCCTGAAAATCAGTGCTATATTCCCCCTCACACCCCCAGATCCTGGCTAGGGAAAGCTTCCCAAGTGAGTAGTGGGACAAGAATGTAAGTTGCTCCTGAAAAGCCAACTAAATAGTGAAGGTAGTCATAAAGTTGTAACTCAAAGGCTACAAGGATGATGAGGGGACTGCAACACCTGCCTTATGAGGAAAGATTGAGAGACCTGGAGCTGGTTAGTCTGGAGAAGAGAAGACTGAGAGGGGATCTAATTAATGTGGATCAATAGATGAGGGCTGGGGGTCCAGAAGAAAGGGACAACCTCTTCTCACTTGTGCCCTGTGATAGGACAAGGGGCAATGGGTGTGAGCGAGAGCACAGGAAGTTCCACCTCAACATGAGGAAGAACTTCTTGACTGTGAGGGTTCCAGAGCCCTGGAACAGGCTCCCCAGAGAGGTTGTGGAGTCTCCTTCTCTGGAGACTTTCAAGACCCATCTGGATCCGTTCCTGTGTGACCTGCCCTAGATTCTGTGGTCCTGCTTGGCAGGGGGTTGGACTTGACGATCTCCAGAGGTCCCTTCCAACCCCTCACATTCGATGATTCTATGAAAGGCGATCGGGAAGGCAGTTGTTTGTGTAAGAAAAATAGAGGGAGGATACGTGCATGCTGGCACCTGCTTTTAACAGCTTGTCTGGCGCTGATAAAGTGGTTTGCAAAAGTCTGAAAAACTTCCTTGACGTGCTGACATCCCTCAAGATCTGAGAGCAAATTTTCTCCCTAATTCCTTGTGTTCCTCCTCAGCATGTAGGTTTCAGGAACTACTGCAGCGTGCACTGGAGGCTCTCTGTCCTAACCTTGCAACATCAACCCTTAGCTGAGCCCATCGTAGCACAGCTTGGCTTAGGGAAACTCCCTTAACTTTGGTATTTTAATGTTTCGGTTTGCATTTTCTTTTCAATAAGATGCATAATCCGTGCAGTAAATGAAGCTGCACGACAGGAAGTGTAGGTCTTTGATATCAGTCAAGCAAGTCTACTCTCTGGAATTTTAATTACACATTTACTCATTTAATGTTTTTCTCTTTTTATTCTTACTGTACTCCCGTAGAGAAACAAGCCTTCAAATTAACATTTGCTGATAAATTTAAAACGTTGCCAAACCACATAGGGTAAAGCTTGCCTTAAGATAAGAATGCAGCTGCAGTTTTTGAATATAAACATACTAATTGACTGATCTTCCTTTCCCTTTCAGTGAGCACTGCACCACAACCAAAACCAGTAAGTGTCATAACTTCCGCGTGTGAGTATCCACCTACTTTAAGTATCTACTGCATCATTTCCTACTGCAGTCAGCATTAAGGGAAAGCCACCTTATAGCAGAAGGAAAAGTGGGATTTGTGTTTGTTGGAGGCTTTGGGGTCAGTGCTGTGTTGGAGATGTAAGTGGTCCACCAGAACGAGTGGTCCTTTTGGTGGTCTCAGGGTCTGTTGTGAAGGTCACTGTCTGTGGAATCTGAGATCCCTCATGTGGAGAATACTGTAGGTTTCTCAGGTCAGAATAGAAAGGCACTGACGAGAGCCATTGACAGCTGCTCCAGAAACCTTAATATTGGCTTTTTATTTGGAAGAAGAACTGTCTCCAGAGTTTTCATCCTTCAGCTCTAAAATAAATTAAAACTTGATGCGCTTTAGATTTATCGAAACATCAAATGCTAAGTCAAATTTCTCTGCTTGCTTCTGTGTAGGCTGACAAAATGTCAAAGAACAAGAAGAAGAAGTTGAAAAAGAAGCAGAAACGACAGGCTGAGTTGTTAGAGAAGCGAATGCAAGAGATAGAGGAAATGGAGAAGGAAGCAAGCCCTGGGCAAGCACAGCCTGAGGAGGAGGAAGAAGCTCAGAGCCCTCTGGAAATGCTCATAAAAGTTAATCCACCAGAGGAAAATGCTGGCAAAAAGACAGGTAGGAACCTGAAGTATTGCTAAAGTAGCACAGCGTTGTCCTTTCCTTGTGCTGGCATGAGTAGGGTGAGCTCCTTTAGTAGAGGTGACCAGTGTCCTTTAACCTGTTTGCAATTGTGTTCTGCCAATCGAAAGCGACTCTGACATTTCCTCTCACAACCTGAATCAATGAGTGATTGTGTTCAGTTACATTTTGAGCCCTGCTTCTGACGGCTTCCTCGAACAGCTTCAGCCATTACTTTGTTCAGACATATTCTACTGTCTTCTCCTTCCACTCTTCCAGCTGAAGTCGTACAAGACCCATCTATCCTGATGGAAAGCAGCGTGGAAAAATGTGTGACGGAAATAAACTGCAATGGAGTGATACAAATGACAGACTTCCCAGCCTCCAACAATCAAGGGTCTGTGAGACTTGAGGATGACCTTCATAATGCCAATGACTGTGGCGATCACACTCACGCACAGAAGGAGAACTTCCATAGTTGTAATTACAGTCAGCGCAACGGTGACTTGGAGAACAGGCCTCAAGAAGCAATGTCGGACTCGTTTGTGCCCTTGGCTTCGGAAGATTCCATGGTGTGTCAGCCCACGTCCAACGAAGAGCGAGCATTCGGTGAGCAGGAGATAAACCATTTGCAAGAAAGCATCCGGACAGAGATACCTTCAGAGGACGAGAATGAGAATAACAGCCCGACAGACAACAAAGGTATAAGAGGAAGCCTGTGAGAAAGGGCTCATTCCTCCTTGGCATGGGAGTGTTGTGTTAAAACACTTCATTGGAGTGTCAACAGAACTCACTGAGGGGATCCAAACCACCCATTTGACCCTTTTCTTCCCAAGAGTAATTCCTCGGACAGTCCTGCTCTGAGACGTTTGCTGTTTGTAGCTTCTAGTTGTAGTTGTACCTTTCTTTAGTCTCTTGAATGCGTTAGCGTTCCCACCTCTCAAAAGTACATTTATTTTTTTGGTATAGGAACATTCCCTCCTTTGTATCAGGTGTCGCTTATGTGATTTTCATTAATAGTTAGAAACATGAGTCTACAGATTATCTGGAGTTACGGGATACGTGTGTGCTGATAGTTTTGTTCTTAACGCGGAGCACAGGAAACTCCTCTTGGTTACTCAAGATGAGTAAATGTTTTCCCAGAACTGGAAACGCAGCCTGACTGAAACAAAATTTCTACAGCGTAGGAAAAAACGCTTTAGTGCTTTTTGTTTTAAATATGACTTGTTTGGAGGGGAAAAAATAAGTCTTGTACATTTAGGAGAACATAAAACACACAATATTGCACAGCAGTTTAAAAAACACCCCAGGAATGTGTTTAAAAACGTGAATCAATTGATAAAAGTCTTCTTTTTAGCATCTCTGAGTCAAGGTCAGGTGAAGGAGGAGGGGGACACTAACATTTGTACATCTTGAAAAAACCAATTCTGTAGCATTTTCATGCCTGAGTACTTCCAGGGAGTTCTGTGGGTGACAAGTAGCAGGTGAAATTTAAACATTTGGAAACTTGAGCTGCATGTAGTAGGATGTCCTGGGTAGATGATTGGGGTAATTTGCTTCTCACAGTTCTCTCCCAAATTGCTTTAGAGCCAAAGCTGGATGTGATTCAGTGATTTAATACTTTTGCTCTCCACTGTGTCATTGGGGTTTTCCCGATATACGCTGCAGCTCTTGTAACTGTTGCAGCAGTGAGTGGTGGGTATGTCGAAAAGATACTACAGTAGGAGGACTCTCCTTCTTCAAAGATGTAGGTCGTTCTGTGGATCGTAGTGCAGACTTTTACACCAAGGCTTTGAGAAGGGAAAAGTTCTGATCCATAATGAAAACCCTTCCTGGGTGGGGAGAGGGCTGCAGGGTTTGGATGACAGATGCTGACACTGCCCATGTAGCTTTAATCAGCTGTTGTACACGTTGCCTCTAGGAAAATCAGCTGCTGGGAATTTCCTTCTTAATCCTCTTGAGCCCAAGAATGCCGATAAGCTCAAAGTGAAGATAGCTGACCTGGGAAATGCCTGCTGGGTGGTAAGTGTATAAGTCTCTTCACGCTGACCGTTTAAAGCTGCTAATTCATTCACAGTATGCCAAGATGGAAAAGAATCCGTAAAATAAATTCTTAGACCTGCTTGTGAAAGTAGTGACAGTTCGGAACGATGTTGAGGGGGGAAGAAAGAGGGGGGAGCAGGGACACGAGCAATGGTCCTGTAAGGCAGGGTGTCAGCCTGGCTTCTGGGTGCCTCGCTGGGCATTAAATTACTTCGGGTAGGCTCTAGTGGCACATAAAATGTATGGAAATCTGCATATGTGAAACTTCGGAAGGAGTCTGCAGCTCTCCTGGAGAATGAGGAGTTTGCAAACAGTTGCTCTGATGTGCTCGTTCTGCAGTTTATCCGCTTCTCAAACGGTTCAGTGGATTCACGAGCACACGAGAGAGACTTAGAAATAGTTTTACTCTTTGATCGCTGTGCTGCTTTTAAATGGTTGACATTTCAAATGGAAGAAATGTCCATTTTACTTGGCTTTTTTAAGCAGCAGAATACTTCAGATCTTCTGGGAGGAAGGAGTCTCAAGCTCCAAGTGCCCACCAAGTCTGGTGGGCTCTTACGTTACCTTACCGGTGTTAGGGCAGCTGGATCACGGCCTGTCTGTTGTGATCAGATCGGGGAGGCTGCGCCTCCTGAAACAGTCTTCACTTATTTTAGTGACTTGCTTTCCTCTAAATTATTGGACTGTTTTATTTGAGGAGCGTCTCACGTAGAGCATTGAAACAGTACTTGTAGGAATATCAGGAAATACTTAACGAGGGTGTAAAATTCAGATGAACTGTGATGGGGATGAGCTTTAATCTGCTCTTGCTTTCCGGATTGTTGATTCTCCTCTTCTAAACAGTCTGTATCTGTTCAGTGAAACTTTTTTTTTTCTCTTTAGCACAAGCACTTCACTGAAGACATCCAGACAAGGCAGTACCGATCCTTGGAGGTGTTGATCGGGTCGGGGTACAACACCCCCGCTGACATCTGGAGCACGGCCTGTATGGTGAGTGGGCTCCCACGGGGAATTCGAAACGGTTTCTGCAGAGCATTCGGGGCAGCTCGTGTGTGCTCTGCACCCTGCACTGGCAAAACACCCCCGCGGGTCTTCAGCCAACTTGCTGAATACCACGTTTCCATACCAAAGTTGCTCCTTTTATTTATTATTTCTTTTTTTGCCACGTGTGGCTTTTCTTTTGAAAGTGTTTTGTTGTACAGCACCAGCGGATTTGGAATACGACTGTCCTTCGACAGCATGTTTTGTGGGAAAACGAGGCAACTATGCAATTGGGAAGACAATCTTTTTATATAAAAAAGATGTTTCGCAGATGCCTTCAGTATAAATTCATATTTTAATCATATGCATCCTCCTCATGCGTGGAATCGTTTATAATCTGAGTAATGCTGAGACGAGGCTGAAGCTGTTCCTGTAATAGCTGGCAAACGTAGAATATGGTGATTAAAAAAATCATCAGTCTAGTCAGCTCCTGCATGTGCCTCTACGGTGTCTCCATCCTGTGTTTCCTACACATCAAAGCTCGGGGATTGTATTTTAAGCTTGGAAAAGAGTTAAGTGAAGTCATTTTACTGCCTTGGAAAACAGGCTGCGATGATTTTTTTGATGCATGTGGTAAAACAGAATGCAATAGGGTCGTGTCTCTGCAGAATGTCTGGCCAGAATTCTGCAGCGGTTCCTCCGAGTGCTTAATTCAAGAGTTAGGCTACAACGGGCAGTAAAGGAAGCAGAGAGTGCAGCAGGTCAGAGGTTTGAGTGGAAGAGAATACGCAGAGGGGAAATGTCACAGAATTTAGGAGTGGTGGGTTGAAACGTATGCAGACATTTTTTCTCCTTTAAAACGTTTTATATCTACAGACAAATGTTCAGAGATTAACTGAAAAATGTCTTAATAGCTGAAATCTGGAGGGGAGTGGGATCTTTGTAAAAAATGTAGAGTTTGGACGTGACATCATTACGCAAAGTACTGTTGAGGCAGGAGAGGCGAAGGGTGTGAAATGGCTTCATTTTGTACAATCCACACAAGCGTGATCCAGAATTCATCGTGGATTCACCCATGATGGCTTTTAATGCAGTCATGAGTGTGGTAAAGGATTTGCACACCACGGGCTGCTGATGTGCTGGGATCCTACGGGTTATTTTTCCCCCAGCTTTGCTTCTGGCCACAGAGAGACGCAGAACTGACCTGTGTGAAGTGCAGTCAAGTGATGTAACATGCTCGTTTCTTTGTTTAGGCCTTTGAGTTGGCGACAGGAGACTATCTGTTTGAGCCTCATTCCGGGGAGGATTACTCACGGGACGAAGGTGTGTTTGTCTACATCTTTCCTTTTTAAAATGGGATGTGAAATACAGTGGTTGCTGCTTCAGAGCCTTCTCTTACGAGTCAGCAGTGCAAAGGCTCCTTGCAAAACACTCTGAAAGGAGGTTGGAGCCAGGTGGGGTTGGGCTCTTCTCCCAAGGAACAAGCAACAGGACAAGAGGAAATGGCCTCAAGTTGCACCAGGAGAGGTTGAGGTTGGCCACGAGGAACAATTTCTGCAGCACAAGGGCTGTGAAGGGCTGTGCCAGGCTGGGCAGGGCAGTGGTGGAGTCCCCATCCCTGGCGGGGTTTCCAAGCCGTGGAGATGTGGTGCTGAGGGCCATGGGTTAGTGGTGCCCTGGCAGTGCTGGGGGAACAGTTGGACTTGATGATCTGAAGGGTCTCTTCCAACCAGAACGATTCTGTGGTTCTAAAAAGATTGTTCACAAAAGCCAGTGGTGTCAGGGGACAGGTGTGCTCAAGCCCCTGCAGTAAACCCCCATGCAGTGAAGTCCTTGTTCCCATTCTGATGTTTTCCATTCCTCTTACCACTGGATTCTTTTGTGCTTCTCAAAATGATTCACACTTCAAATGGTCTTTACCATTTTTTTCCCTCTTCACTTTTCCTTGCTTAGTGTAACCTGATTTCAGGTGGATCTGAAAAAAATTTTAAGGGAGATAGTATAGAATCATGGAATGGTTTGGGTTGGAAAGGACCTCAAAGATTATCCAGTTCCAACCCCCTGCCATGGCAGGGACACCTCCCACTAGAGCAGGTTGCTCAAAGCCCCGTCCAACCTGGCCTTGAACACCTCCAGGAATGGAGCATCCACAGCTCACCCATTGTCTTTGTCCTTGTATCCCAGAGAAGGAAACTGGGGCCTAGAGATGTTTTGTGTGGATGTGTCTCATTGTCTTGTCTTTTGAAAAAATGCAGATCACATTGCATTGATCATCGAACTCCTGGGGAAGATACCGCGCAAGCTCATTCTGGCAGGAAAATATTCCAAGGAGTTTTTCACCAAAAAAGGTAAAAGGAAACAAAGCAAATGTCACTTCTGCCCTCGTCCCCTGCCCCAAATCCACAGGAGGGCTTTGCTGGAAATAGCGATAGCAAGAGATGCCAGCAAAGATGCCTCTTTAAGTCTCTCCTTGATCTCATGAAAGGCTTTCTCAGTAAAACTGCAGCTAGATAGAAGTTATTCTTGTCTGACCTTCAAAAGTATCCTACATCCTAGTACCTGACATCTCAGCGTAGATCAAATGCAGCAGGTAGAAAACCAGCACTGCAGCTATTTCTTCAGACTTGATTTGGCTTTATTTAGCCGATCTTTGTCAAGCAGAGGTGTTGACTCCCTTTTGAAGTCTTCTCCAGACAGCTTTGTTCCATTTCTAGCATGCGAGTCACGGCAGTAGCACCTTGTATCCTGAGCCACGTCACTCAGGACACGTTATACCCTTATCACAAAGCCCCAGGTACTCCAGAAACTTACTGAGTCTCAAGAAGAAGTTTTTGACCTAGTTTCATACTTCTTCTTTAATAAAACCCTTTTTTGTTAGGGTATCACTTCCTCAAGCAGTGCTGCCTGTATTCCAAAGTCAACAGCACAGTGTTTATCTGTCACGTCAACCCGTGTAATTGGCGATTTCATGAAGTTAAACAATATTTGCTGATATTGGATAAGAAAGAGCCGGAGGGGGGAAAAAGAAGCCTTCATGGAAGTATGTTTCTAGAACAGTCTTCAAAAGCAGATAGAAAAGGGGGCTTAGTATAATTTATTTTTCTTCAGCATATTCTACTCCCTGTGCCCGAGGATTTGGCGCCGGTGCCTGGCTTCGTCTGTTTGGCTCTTCAGGCTGTTTTATTCAGCTGCTCCGCTCCCACGCCTGGCGCTCACCTTGTCTGTCTTGGTTTTCCAGGTGATCTGAAGCACATCACCAAACTGAAGCCCTGGGGCCTTTTTGAAGTCTTGGTGGAAAAATACGAGTGGTCCCAAGATGAGGCAGCTGCATTCACAGACTTCTTATTACCCATGTTGGAGCTGATCCCAGAGAAACGAGCTACAGCAGCAGAGTGTCTCAGGCACCCCTGGCTTAACTCCTAGAGCCTTCACCCCAAGGCCGTGGCACTACACTCTGGTTTACAGCATAGCGTACACGCACCCAGCTTCCCCTTCCCACATCTGTTGGGTTGTTTTGTTTTTTTTTCCCCCCCTTGTTAATTTTCAGTGTGAAGTTCTTCCTTCAAGGCTTCCAAGATTTTAGATAAATCTAACCTGTTCTGCTGAGTTTGCTTGTGTGACTCAATGGGGACTCTCCTCGGCCGATGGACATCATCTGTTTTGCCTTGATTGGGCTTCGCCAAAGACTAATTGAGTAGAAGATGACGTGTCTCCTGAGTCTCCTCGCTTGTTACGTGCTGGCTGTCACAGATGGGAGCTCACCTGGGCTCAGATGCGCTCCCCTAGCTAAATCCCAACTCCCCTTTCTCCATGAGGGGGCTGTAAAGACCTGAACACCTCCTTATCTCACTGACTCAGGAGCCAATTCCCGCTGTCCATCCAGGAGCTAGCAACGGGGTGAGAAGGAACAGACAGCACCAAGGTGGTGTCAGTTCCTTGCAGAGCAAAGACCTCCAAATCCTCCATTTTCTAGGCATCTACTGTATTTTTGGCTTTCCAGTCACCTAACTCTTAGTTCTAGCTGCTTAAATCTTTTGAAAAGAGCTATTTAAACCTAGGTTTTAGCATCCTTTATTTCTTCCACCTTTCCTTCCGCCCTGCCCTTTCCTTTCCCCGTGCCCAGATAGTCAGAATAGTTCCTGAACTCAGTGATATTTTCTACTTTAATACCTGTGCCTGTGACTGAAAGGTGACAAGCAGAAGCAGCAAAATCTGGGGCTGACTCGACGCACAACCTCCAGCGTACAGACGGGCGCAGCCTTGTTGCAGGCAACTCTTCTAGCGTTTTAGCGAGCTGTACGTTTTTTTGTGTTTTATCCCTTCCTGGCACTTTTTTGCCTTGCTTGAGGCAGTCGCTGTATCTGTGAGAGATTGGCTTTCACTGACGCAGTCTACTCTGGCTCTTAATTTTCGAGCATCCACCTTTTTTCCCCTCAAGGAAAAGGTGGCAGCATCTGTATCGTGACCACGCTAGAGCCCTTGACTTTCAAAATCAACACTTGAAGGCCCAGTGTAAAGATTTCTTTAACTTGCTTCAGGTGCTGGCCTTCAGAAATAACCTCCCAGGATGGGGCTGCCTTTTACTTTCTGGGCCTTTAGCACAAGGAGAGCTGGCAGAAGTGGAAGAGAACTGACTTTTCCATGTAGAAACTGGATTAGAAGCTGTTCCTGGAGTCACCCCAAGTAAAAATGTTCTGCGGGGTTTCTGTATCAGCTTTAGAGGGGGTTGGATACGAGTAAATGGGTTGGTTTAATTAAATCACTGTGGCTTTTGATAGTTCTACGATGGCTTCTAGACTTGCCCATCCTGTTACAGATTCAGTACATCCCACTTTAAAGCAAGATTTGGCAGCGTTGAGACTTCAAAGGCGCTTCCTTCCCCTGGACCAAACAGGCCTTTGGATTCGTGGTGGCTCTCGGAGGATTGAAGCTGCCGGAGGTCACGCAGACGCCCTCCGAGATGATTACGTTGCCAAAGCTGCCAAGACCACTGTTCTGTGTCACTTCTGTGTGTGTGTTTGGAAATCCCGGCTCGTAAGGATTGTTCATTCATGAACCTCCATGTCATTTAATCCACTTGAAGAGTTTCTCCAGTCCAGGGCCTGGTCGGGCTTCTTACTGCAAATCATGCTGCATGTTCCTGTAGGGGTAGATCAGGTTCTCTATGCATATAATCTAAAATTAAAGGAAGGTAACATACCAAAAGAGTTTTAAACTGCTGATTTTTTTTTTATTATTATTATTTTTTTCTCCTTTCATCTGGAGTTTCCCAGTTGTGTCACTTCCGTACCTGTTAAGGACAGCGGACAGGTTCAGAATCCCAACTGTCCACATCCTGTGAAGACACACTGGCAGGGCCAACACCTCCTGTTGTCTTGAGCGCTCACCCCGTCCTGTGTGCTTGAAACTGGCTGGTTAAAGAACTTTTCCTCGAAGGGTTCTGCACACTTCAGCTCCCAGGGGTTTCACCGTGAGCCGGAGCCCCTGTGTGAGCAGAAGACCCGCGGAAGCGTTGTTGAGGTTCAGTCTCGTACCGTGTGCTCCTTCACCTGGCGTTCGTTAAATTCCCCAGTTGCCGTCAAGTGCTCACTCTAAAGGATTTGTACTTGCTGTGTCAGTCTCAAACCTGAAGGAAAATACATTTTTATTCTTTCTACTTGGGTGCTTTTTTTTTTTTTCCTTTGTGAAAGCCGTACAATAAACAGATTATTTAATAACTGAAGCCTATTCCTCATCTGTTCCCTCTAAGTCTGTTCTTTCTGAGCTCGTGGCCCATTGATGAAGTTCTCTTTACTAGTGAGTGTTTGGGGTTTGGATTCCCCAGTTTCTCCTCGGGTTTGGTTATTTCCCTGGGGGTTTGTTTCCCGTTTGGATTTCCAAGTGCAGGGAGATGCTGTAGGTGAAGATTTTGTTGCTGATGTTGTGATTGGTTTAAAAGGGGGGGAAGAGTCATCAATAACAGGACAACCCCGCTGGAGTTTGTCCGTTCTCAAATGTTTTCCTCTGAGTCCATCACATCTCTGCTGCCTTCCCTCACAGTCTTGACAAAACCTTCCCAAACGCTTCTGTAGAGGGGAAGGGAAACAGGGAAGGTGGTTTTTAGACCTAAATTGAGCCAAGCGCTGCAGGAACCAACCAATGACGGCAAGTAGGAAGGAAAATCATCATCCAGGCTGATTCAGGGCGCTGAGCAGGTAAGCTTGGGATGATGTGTGGCTTTGTCCTCTGCAGAGATGGACTGTGCTGGAGGTGGCTGTTGGGTGCTCTGATGAATAAAATCTTTAAGGTAGGAAAAGACCTCTAAGATCATCAAGTCCAACCATCAACCCAATGCCCCATCAAACCAACACTCAGCCATGTCCCGAAGTGCCACATCTCCATGTTTTTCTAACCTCTCCAGGGATGGTGACTCCACCACTTCCCTGGGCAGCCTGTTCCAAATGATGGTTAAATGGGGTTTGTTGGATGCTGCAGGGACTTGATGCCAACAGGTCCCATCTTGCTGCAGTTTGCGGGGACTGTTTCAGCCCCGCAGGAGTTTTTTTTTCCCCCCGGAAAAGTGCCTTTTTTAAGGCACTGGATCAGCAGGAAGCTGATCCAGGGCTTTGCTAAGAATGGGCTTTGTCATATTTTTCAGTACAAGGGCAACCTGGGATGTGCCAGCGGATTTCCCCTGCCCCGAGGAGACCAGCATGAAATCCAAAACACTCTTTTTATTTTTATTTTTTTTAATTCAGAAGTAACTTCCTTGAAAAGTGACGTACAAACCCCGAGAAGCAGCAAATCCTCGTTCCTCCCTTCACCCCAGGTTTGCTGACGGACTCCAAAAAATGAACCCAACCTGTGACCAGTTCGGGCTCTTCCCGTCAGGTGAACTCCCCGAGAGCGGCGAGCCGAGAGCAAGCTGGGGAAAATCCACAGAGGTTGGTAAGTTTAAAGCTCCTGGAAAAGTCACTTTAGAGAAATGGGCGGATGGAAGACGAGCTCTGGGTGTCCCTGGGGAGAGAAGGGAGAGGTCAGCTGCTGCCACAGGCACCAGCACTTCAACCGTCAAGCTTTTTTTTTTTGTCACTGGGCAAGGATTTACATTTTTCCTGGTTTCAGGAGGCAAAGCAAAGACTGTTTCCCCTCAACCACAAATAAACCCAATGCCCCTGTAGCACCAAAGCCTCCACAGTTGTCGGTCCTTCAAAATCGCTGTGGGCATCACTTACGTGGTGATGGGCTCGGTCAGTCGTTGCCCTCTTCTGTAAAACAAAGATAATTAAAGTGTTAATGGGGTATGGCATGAAACTGAAGGTGTGGGTGGGTTTACTAGGTTTCCTTTAGAAAAGGGATAAAATTGAAAGCAGAGGAGGAGATGTGTAAAGCACTGTGACATGTAGCCTGGTTCTATTTGGGTTCCTGCAATTTTTCTGGCTGTTGCTGGCTCTGCTGTGTCCCTGTGAAGCAGTGTGATTGCCACAGCAGCTCTGCTGCTTCTCCCACTGAAGGAGAAGCAATCATAGAATTATTTTGGTTGGAAAAGACCTTTAAGCTCATCAAGGCCAACCATTCCCCAGCACTGCCAGGGCACCACTGAACTATGGCCCTCAGCACCACATCTCCACAGCTTGGAAACCCCTCCAGGGATGGGGACTCCACCACTGCCCTGGGACAGCCCTTCACAGCCTAAATCTCCCTAAACTTGGGGCTGTTTCCTCTTGTTCTGTCACTTGTTCCCTGGGAGAAGAGCCCGACCCCACCTGGCTCCAACTGCCTTTCAGGGAGTTGTGCAGAGCCAGAAGGTCTCCCCTGAGCCTCCTTTTCTCCAGGCTCAACACCCCCAGGTCCCTCAGCTGCTCCTCACCACGCTCCTGCTCTAGACCCTTCCCCAGCTTCATTGCCCTTCTCTGGCCGTGCTCCAGCCCCTCAAGATCCTTCATGGAGTGAGGGCCCCAAAACTGACCCCAGGATTTGAGGAGTGACCTCCCCAGAATCAGCTGCTGGGCAGAAGCTGCAGCAGAACAAGGGCTCGGGCTCAGCCCCTGCTGCCTTTACCTTTACTTTCCACTTTAAAATCAGACGGGAGGAGGTTGTCCTGCCGGTTCCCCAACACGAAGGCCAGGAAGGAGAGGATGAGCGCGTCGAGGATGCCGATGATGCAGAGGATGTACGCCCAGCGCACGGTGCAGGCGCCCAGCGTGTACTTGTCCGTTCTGTCCCCGCACATGCGCTTCACCTCGCTCGAGTCCCAGCCGTCGGGGTAGATCAGGCAGCCGATCATCAGCCCAGTAGCTGCGGGGAGAGGAGATGTTACAGTGGCCACAAGCTGCCTCCAGAGCCCACCCTGCAGTGGGGAGGGCAGGAGGAGCACGGCCACAAACACGGTGCTACCAACAGATCGAATGTTACGGACCAGCTGACTGGGCTTGAGGGCCTGTGGTTGCCTGTCATGTGTGGGCTCTGCTCTGTCGTGCTGCTGCAGTCGGGGTGGAGTGGGGACACAGAATCATTGGCTCGTTTGGGTGGGAAAGGACCTTTCAAGCTCATCTGGTCCAACCCCCTGCAGGGAGCAGGGACATCTGCAACTAGAGCAGGTTGCTCAGAGCCCCGGCCAACCTCACCTGCAATGGTTCCAGGGATGGGGCAGCCACCACCTCTCTGGGCAACCTGCGCCAGGCTCTCACCACCCTCAGCAGCAAAGATTCCTTCCTTCTCTCTAGTCTAAATCTCCCTCTTTTCATTTCAAACCATCCCCCCTTGTCCTGTCTCAACAAGCTCTGATAAAAAGTCCCTCCCCATCTTTCTGACAGGCGCCTTGAAGCACTTTGAGGCCACCAGAAGGTCTCCCTGGAGCCTTCTCTTCTCCAGCTGAACAAGCCCAACTCTCCCAGCCTGGCCTCCCAGCAGAGGGGTTCCAGCCCTCCCATCACTGCTGGGGCCTCCTCTGGCCCCGCTCCACCAGGTCCATGTCTCTGCTGTGCTGAGGACTCCAGAGCTGCCCCAGCACTGCAGGGGGGTCTCCCAGAGCGCAGCAGAGGGGCAGGATCCCCTCCCTGCCCTGCTGCCCACGCTGCTGGGGATGCAGCCCAGGAGGACATTGGCTGCTGGGCTGCGAGTGCACAGGGCCGGCTCAGCTCCAGCTCCTCACCCCCCGCACCCCCAAGTCCTCTGCAGAGCTGCTCTCAGTCTCACAGCTCGCAGCCTTCCCACGAGCTCAGCACGCTGCTCCCCGCCAAGGACACGCTGCAGCAGCATCTCCCATCCAGTGTTGCCCAGGCAACGTCCCTCCTCTCCTGCCTCCGCACACATCCCTGGCCGTGTCGCTCCAAAGAAATATTTTCTCCCAACACAACCAGGATGGGTTTACTCTGATACAAGGTGGAGAACCCTGGTGCTGCCCTGTGCATAGCAGGGTTCCAGCTTAGTTTCCTACGGCGGAGCTGCTGTCAGCAGCAGCTTTGTGGGCAGATTAATTCTGCTCGTTCAGCTGCGGTGGTTCCAGCCGGGCCATGAGCCACCAGCTCCTCCTGCGGCCGCTCTCATCGCCCAGCCCCGGCATGACACGACCTCGATGGCTGCTCCAGCCCGGCCACGGGGCCCTCAGCACCTCACCCGGGTGGCTTTGCCATGGGAGCTGCAGGAAGCCCACCACGAGCTGCCGAAGGGCCATCTTCTGCCAAGTGACCTCGTGTCCCAAGAGCTTTTGTTCCCCGCGTCCTCAGAGAAATTGCATTTGCTGGACAAGTGACCAAGCTCGGGAGGGAGAAGAGCCGAGCTCATCTGCGAGGCTCCGGGATGGGATTGAACAGAGGCTCTTTGCGTCCTCCGCTGTTACCTTGGAGCAGAGCGTGGAGCTAACTGGTCCTTCCTGTCTTTCTGTGGGAGTTTTCGTGCCAGGAACAACTCCATGTTGGGAGCTCTGGGCCAGCAGCCGTTTGTCCCTGCTCTTCGTGGACATCCGCAGCCTCCTGCAGCAGCAAGATGCTCCCTGCCCCGCACTGCTGCCTTTGCCCTGTCCTTGGTAGACCAGAAAACACCCTTGGGGTGGTTGCCTCAACCTCTGCTGATGTTTTTTTCCCTTGGCTTGGGGACGAGAGAGCAGCAAGGCCAGTGGGCAGCTTCCTAGGTCTGCAGAGAGCGTTTCTCTTCGTTGAGAAGCAGCTGGCTTCTCCTTTTAATTTAATTTACTCTTCCCTGCAGCTAACGGAGAGGAGGGGCACGGAGAGACGGGGGAACTGGAAAGAAATGGCTTCTCCTGGGCAAATGCACCCTCCAGAAAACATCTCCTCTCATCGCTTGCCCCCTTTTTAAAACAACTCTCAGCAGTCTGCGCTGCCTGGAGGTGGCTCAGAAGCCCCCAGGAGCCTGTCTGGGCAGAGAACCGGGGCTGTCGGGGGTGGTTCAGGTTTCTGCACCAGGTTTCTGTCCCCAACCCCGCACACAAACGTACGTAAAAGCCCCAAATACACCAGCAAAGCCTTACCCTGCTCCGGTCCCCGGGAGGCTGAGCTGCCCCAAGCCTCTTATCTAAATCTTGGCTTGAGCTTGTTTCTTTAGCCGGCAACTGGAGCAACCCCGATGCCAGGGCTGTGGGGTGTCAGCCGGGGTGTCCCTGCCGCGGGGGCACCTGGGGACAGCGGGGGCTGCAGCCACCCCCGGCATGAATGATTCAGGAGCAGCAAAGGGCTGGGTTGGGTTTCAGCTGGGGCTGGAGCTGGGTTACGGGGTGTCTCGGGTGTCTCGCTGCGGTGGGGGAGGGCTGGGGAAGGCTGGAGATCCACAGGGATGTGGGATGAGCGGAAAAAGTCGGAAAACGTGGGTGATGCTAGAGTCAGTCCCCTCCTCCTGTTCCACCTCCCCATATGTCATCCCCGGAGCTCAGGGAGATACCCGTTGCTGCAGGGGGGATTGGGGCACCAAATAACCCAGCGAACGCTGTCCCTGCATCCCCCATGGATTCCCGTGGGATCCCGAGCACAGCAGCGAGCCCCGTGCTCTGAAGCCAGGACCCTGCTGGACCACGGGGCAGGGCAGCAGCGAGCACGTTGGGTGATGGCTGGAGGAAAGTCCTCCCCAGGTAAGCGGGGCCGGGCTGTGGGTGCCGCGAGGTTTTGCAGCAGCGTGGGGTGGGAGCATGGCCCACGAGCTGGGTCTCGGCTGCTCTGGCCACGTCCCTTGCTGTGAGTTCCACACTGACAACCAGTACAGCAGAGCAAATGGAGGTCAGAGAATCCTTATGGTTGGAAAGGACCTCCAGGATCAAGTCCAACCGTCATCCCAACACCTCCCTGGCCACTAGACCATCGCCTCAAGTGCTACATCCACTCATTTTTTGAATGCCTCCAGGGATGGGGACTCCACCACCTCCCTGGGCAGCCTGTTCCAATGCCTGACCACTCTCTCCATAAAGAACTTCTTCCTAACATCCCATCTAAACCTCCCTGGCGTCCGTTTCCTGGCCACCATGGTAGAGTCAAGGTGGGGACAGAGAGGTCACAGCAGCTCTGGCCAGGCCACCAGCAGTCCAACCAAAACAGTCCATCACCCCCAGCCCCGCTCACCTGCCGCCAGCTGCATCCAGGCGCAGACCTTGTAGACGGTGGCCGCGTTGCAGAAGAAGAAGAGGCTGAAGCAGAGGATGGAGCCGATGATGAGGAAGGTGGAGATGCCGACGAAGAACATGGCGGTCTTGAAGGCGCTGGAGGGGATGGTGCCGAAGTCGAGGGGGCTGCCCTTGCAGATGAGCTCGCCGGTGAGCGCGTTGCCGATGCAGTAGGAGAAGAGGCCGAAGTAACCGGCCTGCGGCGTGTCGATGCTGTCGCCGATCCAGTACGGCTGGATGAAGGTCACGACCAGCAGGATGGAGAAGCAGAGGGTGAAGAGGGCCCAGAGCACGCCCATGGCCCGCGCGTTCCTCACGTAGTTCGTGTGGTAGATCCGAGCCGCCTCCTGCGCCGGCAGCAGCTTGGGCATGGCGGGGACACCGGCACCNTGAGCGCTGGGAGCGTGGGATGGGTCCTGGGAGCCCGGGATGGGAGCCCGGGATGAGCCCTGTGTCCGCCGGGGTGGGACCCTGGAATGCGCCCTGGGACGCCGGGATGCACCCTGAGACCTCAGGATGGGACCCCGGGATGGGACCCTGGGAAGCCGGGATACGCCCCTGCCATGGGACCCCAGGATGCGCCCCGTATCCTCGGGATAGGACCCCAGGATGCGACCCCAGGATAAGCCCTGCCCTGTACTGCCGGGATGGGAACCCGGGATGCACTCTGGGACCTCAAGATGGGACTCCGGGATGCACCCCAGCGTTGGGATCCCGGGATGAAACCCCAGGATGAGCCCTGTGTCCCCAGGATGGGACCCTGGGATGCGCCCCGTGCTCCCGGGATAGGACCCTGCGATGGGACCTCAAGATGAGTCCTGCCCTGTGCTCCCAGGATGGGACCCCGGGATATGCCTTTGGGATGGACCCTGGGACCCCGGGATGAGACCCGTGCCCCCAGAATGAGACCTCGGGATGAGCCTCTGGGATGTGCCCAACACCTCCAGGAAGCGCCCCTGGGCTGTGCCCTGTGTCCTCGGGATACAACCCTGGGACTGAGCCTTGTACCCCCAGGATGTCCCCTGAAGCTGTGCCCTGTATCCCAGGGGTGTTCCCTCGGGATGCTCCCTCAGGATGCATCAGGTGTGCCTCCACCCTGTGCCCTAGGATGCACGCTGGGATGTGCCCGGTGCCTGTGGGATGAGCCCCACGTCCCCAACACACATCCCAGGATCTTCCCTGGACTGTGCCCTGCTGAGCACCCTGGGGTGCACCCCATGCGTGGCTGTGCCCCCCCATCATGTGCTGTGTGTCCCGGGATGTGTGCCAGGATGTGTCTGGGCTACACCGTGCACCCCAGATGTGCCACGTGCCCCAGGATGCATGTTGGGATGCTCCCCAGGATGTGTCGTGACCCCCAGGATCCACCCGGGCTCTGCTGTGCACCCCAGGATGTGTCCCAAATGCTGTGTCCCCTCAGCTGCTCCCCTCTGCCCTCCCAGCTGGTGTCACCAGGGTCTCTGGAGGGGGGTGCAGGGGGTGCTGCATCATCGAGGTGGGGGACAGCAGGTCCCTGGGTCCCCCCTGTCAGGTCCAGGGCTGGCTGGGGCTGCAGGCAAGGAGAGCACTGGCCCCTCAGCCCCACTGGAGAAGGGGAATGGTCTCATCCCGCTTCCAGGACCCTCCGGGTGTCAACCAGCACCTGCAGCAGGGCCAGGTCTCTGCCCGGCCCCTGTGTCCTGCTGCCAGAGGAGCATGGACAGCCCTGGGCCCTGCCCTGATGGGCACTTGTGGCCACTTTGGGACCTTTCTCCAGGAGCCACATCTGCCCAGCATCCCAAGGGACCATGGAGGCTCAGTTCCCACCTTTGGGCCTGGATGCCTTGTGCCAGCGTGACGGTCACCCCAGCACCAGCCTCAACGTCACCCCTGCGGCCACCAAGGCCAGGGCTGCCCGGGCGTTAATCATTGCCGAGAGCAGCCACAGCGGGTGCGAGAAGCTGCGTCGTTCCCAGGCTGCGTTCCTTTCATCAGCCACGTCCCCCGAGCACTGAGACACAGAGCAAATGTCTGGCAGGGCAGGGTGATGGTGGCCCATGGGATGGGGACATGGGCAGGCTCCAGAGCACTGAGCGAGGCTGGTGGGACGCTGGCAGGGGGGTGGGCTTGCTCCTGCCATGCTTTGGACTTTATTCAGTGGGTTTCTTGGCGTCTGTGATCACTTGATGATCTTAAAAGTCTCTTCCAACCAAAACAGTCCTATGATAACGTCCAAGCAATGGAGGATCTGGGGGTGGAAGTGAAACTCCTGCCATGGCACCAGCTCTTGCTTTGCCCATGGACCCATCAACAGCACCCAGCAAGGAGGACGTCTTGGAAAACCACAGCTCCCAGCAGCCAGGGTGGCAGAGAGGAGGGAGGACTGGAAATCCCGCCGGGAGAAGCACAGGAATGCCTTTACTTCAGGTTTGCTTCAGCCAAAGGAGCTTCCAGAGGGCAGGTCGGCATCACTGGTGTGGGGTGGTCACCTGGAGATGTCCCCGTGGTGGCACCACCCAGCAGCACGGGCATTGCTGATTTCCTGCACTGGGCAGGCTGCCCCAATGCCACGGGTTGGGGTGTGATAGGACCAGCCACATCAGCTGATGGAGACGCCCGCTATAAAGCGCTCACCAGCCCCGTGGCAAAGGTACGAGTGAGCCCACCATGGCCACCACACTGTCCTCCTGCCTGCTCCTGCTCCTGCTGCTCCTGGCCCCAGCCCTGCCCGCGCCCCACGACCGAGGGCTCGTCCTCAACTTGGTGAGAGGGACACTAACCTCGGCCGTGCCACCGCTGGGGGACACCCCATGGGCTGCACCATGGGGGTTGGAGGGGTCCACGGTGCCGTGGTGTCTGGTGGCAGCTACGTGGGGGTGTTCTGGGGTGATGGTTGCAGCCACCGACAGCAGAACTTACTGCGGGGGGGGGAAACGGAGGCAGGCGGGGATGGCGTGCTGGGTTTTCTGGGGTTGTGAGAGACCTCAGAGCCCAGGAAAGCTGTACAGAGGGACAGGGAAGACCGAAAGTGGATGGGATTGAAGCTCTCGCTGCCTGCACCAGCCAGGACCCCTCCTTGGGGGGCTCGCAGGGAATGGGGAGGGGGGACACTTTCCCTGCCATCTCTCAGCCTTGTTCCCATGAGCCCAGCAGAAAACGGCACTTTGGCGGGTGGCGTTTTGGGCCAGACCAAGGAAATCCTGGAGATGCGGGCATGCTAGGCAGAGCTGGTGTCTGACACCCCCCCAGACCCTCCAGGCCCAGGGCTTGGAGGGGCTTGGGGGGGCACAGAGAGAGCCCCAGTGCTCACGCCCTGCGTGCGGGGCAGGAGACCGGGGAGCTGTGCCTGCAGAGCATCCAGTGCAAGAGCCACTGCTGCCACCGCGTCAGCGGCCTGAGCCTGGCCCGCTGCGCGCCGAAGGCGGCTGAGACCCAGGAGTGCTCCCCAAAGGTGCGTGTTCCCTGCTCCCGGGGGTGGGACGGGGGTGGGGACGTGTCCCCCACGCTGCACCGTGCCTCGGTTCCCCGCAGAGCCTCTATGGGGTCTACTACAAGTGTCCCTGCGAGAGCGGCTTGACCTGCGACGCTGACAAGACCATCGTGGGCTCCATCATCAACAAAAACTTCGGCATCTGCAAGGACCCCCAGGACTCCAGTGGGTCACGGTGAAGGAAGAGACCCCCCTGTATCTCCCCGGGCTGCTGCTGTGCCCTGTTTTTCCCCCTCCCCAGGGATGCCGGACCTGCCCACGCTGTGATGAGGGGTTCAAGTAAAGAGCATCTTCTGCTGAGCTGCAAGCCGGCGTTGTCACTCAACGCGCCCCTCCAGCCTGGGATGGGGACAACAGGGCCAGAAGGTCCCATAAAAAGCTGTGGGGACATCATGGCTTTACCTTTGGAGGTGGATAATAACCTGGGCTGGGCCAGCAGTGAGCCGTGGGGCGAGCTCTGCTCAGGGGGAGCATCAGCAAAGGGGGTGCAGGGAGGGGACGGTGCAGCAGCCCCCGGAGCCGCCTGCGTTGTGCCAGGCTCCGTTTGTTTGCTGCTGCAGCTGCTCTGGTTGGAAACGGCCCCGAGAAAAGGTTTGTCACCGCAGAAGAGGGTCTTGAAGGTGGTGACAAAGCTGTGGGTGGTTGGTGGTCCTATCACTCCGTGGGTGACCCTGCGCGCTGGGGTCTGCACCTTCTCCTTGGGGTGGGCAGATGTGGCCAGGAGGTGGTCAGCCAGGTAGGAGTCCTCCCTGAAAGGGACCTCATATCTCAAAAAGGACCTTGTACCCCTAAAAGGACCTCATACCCAAAAAAGGGCCTTATACTGGCACTGGTTGTACATGCCACAGGGGCTTCTCATGCAACATCTCCACCAGCATCCCGTGGAGCAGCTTCTCCAGCCATGAGATGTGCAGGAGCTTTGGGAGCTAGGATGGAGCTGGGCCGAGGCGATGCTGGGAGCAGCCGGGGCTGGCAGCGAGACACCGAATCCCCTGAACTCTGTCCCCGGGGCAGGGTGGGCTGCGGGGGGGTGATGCCCAGCTCGGAGCCAGCAGTTTGGGCATGGGGAGGGGGCACAGACGCGCTGGGGGGGAGTGAAGAAGAGGAGGCACTCACCTGGCTGAGCTGGGGGGGCAGCAGAAGGCCAGGCAGTCACTGGAGGGGGGGTCTTGGCTTCTCTGGTGCCATCTTCACCCCGTGTGTTCATATTCCTGGACTCTGTACTGGAGAGAGGGGGGGGGCAGGGGGCCACACTGGGCAGCTGAGGATGTCCTGCAGGAAACTTTCTTTCCAGGACAAGGGTGACGAAGGGTGACAAGTAGCTTGAGGATCTACACCTGCAGAAACAGCCAGGATGGGGCTGGGAGGGTGGCTCAGCCGGGGGGGTCCCCTCCGTAGGGTGGGGACATCAGGGGCAGGGTGTGGACAGGGCAGGGGATGCTCCAGGGACCCGCCGGCCCCTGCAAGGGTGGAGCTGCAAGGTCTTCGTTTTAAACTTGTGGTGGCTGGCGAAAGCTTTGAGGGTCACAGTCCCGTCATGGTGGTCCTGGCAGGAGGCCACCAGGTCCATGTCCTCGTGGACACAGGTTGAGGCATGGAGGGAGGGCGAGATGGGATGGGGATGGGGCTGGGGCTGGGGACGGAGAGAGAGGCCCCTCTCCTGCAGCAAACAGGCACCCCTGGGCACAGCGAGGGGACACGGGGCAGGGGACGTGGGACACAGGGTGTCTCCCTGGGCTCACCATCAGCCCCACACGTCATTCCACGGCAGTGGGGAGCACTCCAAAGAGGCTGGCATCACCCAGGACACACACTGGAGATACTGGGAGCCCTGCCTGCCCAGGACCAGCCTCACCCAGGGCTTTGCATCCTTGGTATGGGCAGGATGTGGCCAACGCCCGGGCTGTGGGACCAGCAGAGGGCAGCCGCAGCGTGCCCACAGCCTGGGACCCCCCCAGCCTTGAAGGAGCCCCCCCAGCCTAGCAGGGACCCCCCATAACCCCAGGGGCAGCTCAGCCTCGGGGATGAGAGGCCCAAAAAGCACCCATCCCACAGCCCTGCCGCCCTTGAGCTCTGTTTTGGGGGTCACCCCCTCCCTGGGGGGGGGGTTGAGGCAGTGGGGGGACACACGCAGCCTGGGCTAAGTCCTGATCCAGATGATGGAGTTTTGGGGGGGTGCCCTCATTTTTTGGGTATCCCTGTGTTGGCAGGAGGAGGATGGAAGCACCAAAGAGATGCTGGAAAGGGACAGCTGTGCTGTGGTGGGGGGGGAACACATAAATGGGCTCCCCCCCTCAACTCTCAGCCCTGTATTTATTGGCGAAGCAGCGTTGGCTTTATTTTGGCAGCTCCGGGCTGGTAAATATTGGCTTAAACCGAAAACCAGCCGCCTGACTCAGGGCGTCTTAACAAACACAGGAAGGGGCCCCCGGCGCGCGTGGGGTGATGCCAGGCCTGCGGACACGGGGGGGGGACACACACACATGACACCCACATCGAGGGTGGGGGCACCCTGAGCTGGGTGTGGGGGTACGAACATCCTGGTTTGGGGAGGTTTTGTTGCAGGGGGTTTTGGTGAGGGGGGCAACCCCCTGTGCCCCCTGCCCAGCTTCTGGGGGGGACGACACACACACAAGGGGTTGCCCCCCCTCACCGAGGACCCTTCCCCTGAGTGATGGAGGGGTGCAAACCTGCGGGTGCTTTGTCCAGGGTGCTAAAAAGCAACGAAAGGACATTGCGGGGGGGGGGACACACGCCCTACC
>VZZY01024408.1:207972-224872 GCA_013400335.1 Eurystomus gularis
ATCGTGGGGCTGGGGGTCTGAGGTGCACTGTGTGGGCCCGGGGGGGACTCTGCGTGGGGCTGGGGGTGTCTGTGTGGGGCTGGAGAAATACTGTAGGTCTGGGGGGAATAGCCTGGGGCTGATGGGCCCTGCCTGGGCCTGTTTGGGAGACACTGGGGTCCTGCGTGGAGTTGTGTGAGGAAGGGGATGGTCCCCCCAGCTCTGGGGTGGGGATAGGATGGGTGGGTCCCCGCCCAGAGACCCCCCAGTGCAGAGGATGCGCAGGGAGAGTTAACACAGAGGTGCCCGAGCGCTGCTGGGGACACTGACCCCAGTGTCCTGGGAGGGGGACGAGGTGGCACTGGCGGGGTGGGCTCCGTGTCCCATGTTTGCGCTGGGGATGGTGCTCAAGGGGCTGGGAGGGATTTCTCTTTTTCCCACTTTCCCTGGCAAACCAAGGCCCCTGTGCCCGTCTGTAACGTTCCCTCTAATGCCACCTACCAAAAATACCCCATAGGGTGTGCACAAAAATGTGTAGTTTCGCTGGCAGGAGGTGGAAGTGATTGCACAAGGTAAATGTGAATATTTTGTTAAGCTTCTGCTAGTTTTCCATCCTCTCTGGGCACAAAATCTTTCAAAGCTTCTATTTTTAACGTGCACGTTTTGAGAGAGTTTGATCGTATCAGCAAAGAGAATTTTAGGTGATAAGATAGGGGAGCTCTCAGGGAACGTCCGTCACCAGCGTGTCCCCGGTCGAGGCTCTGATGCTGTTCCTGTCCTTGCTTTGCTGAGCAAACGAGATTGTGCTGCTGCTGGTGGAAAAAAACCTTGAAAAGAAAGAAAGAAAAAAAAGAGCCAGGAGCTGATACATTAAGGTTTTAAAGGCAGAGTTTCAATGGTGTCTCTCCATAAGGAGCTTATTAAAGTTTTGAGGTGGATTTGAGGCTTCAAATCCAGCCTGGAAACTGAGATTGTAAGGTACAAAAGAAAAGCTGGCGGTGGAAATTGCTCCTTCCTTTGAAGTGTGGGGAGTCTGCGTCCATCCCGTGTTCCTTCTGCCTCCTTCCCTACCCTGCAGAGGGTTGGGGAGCAGAAAATCATTAAACCCCTCTGGCAGAGCCTTTTACGGGCTGTTTTCCCAGAGGTGTGGTGGGTTTGGGTTGGGTAGTGATGCTGCGACTGGGAGATCCGCAGGTTTTGTTTCTTCCCCCCACCTAGAGCTAGGACAGGACTGCTGGGGAGGGTACAGAAAGGCCACTGACGTGGAGGGAACAATGGCCACCACTGGTGAGGTGTTAACCAGGAGTGTGGAGCTGGGCAGGAGTGACCTTCTGGTGGGGCTGGGAGTCTGGTAGCCCAAAGGTGGGATACTGAGGTCCTTGTTGAGGATGTTGAGGTCCCTTTGTTGGAATGTTGCGTCCTTGGTGGGATGCTGGTGTCCCTTGCTGGAACGCTGGAGTCTTCGATGGGATGCTGGTCCTTGGTGAGATGCTGAAGTCCCTCTGTTGGGGATGCTGGAGTCCTGGGTGGGATGCTGATCCTCAGTGAGGTGCTGGGATCCCTCATCAGGGATGCTGGAGTCCTCAGTGGGATGCTGGTCCTCGGCCCCGTGGTATGGTGGGTGCCAGCAGCACCCTCTGGGATGCAGGAGGTGGAAGGTGAGGGTGTGATGGAGCTGGGAGCTCACAGGAGCTGGGGTGGTGGGGTGCTGGTGGAGGAAGGGGTGGCTGGGGACTTCTCCAGGGGGTTTGGGGTGATGGAGAAGGTGGGGCTTGTGCTGGAGAAAATGTGTGATGGCGTGGAAAAAATAAAGAATTAGATTTCTGGGGAACTGGTGGTGAAGTTGCCGCGTCTCCTGAAACTCAGTGTGAGGGACAACAGCACGTGGCCTCTTGTGTGGTTTTGGGCTTGGAGGATGGAGCAGGACCGGTGCTAGAGGGGGTCTGGGGGGCAAGGCTGGGACGGTGCGGGCTGCCCCCGTGCCTGTGCTGGTGGAGGAATGGGTGGCTGGGGACTTCTCCAGGGAAGCTGGGGTGATAGAGCAGAGCTGCCTGCTGGGGTGATGGCTTCTGCAAGTATTTTTCCTTCCTTTTCTTAAAAAAATAAGAGGAAATAATCGTAGCTTCCCGAGGCTCTGTTTGCCCAGCACACGCTTGAATTCTGTCGAGGTCCTTTCCCAGCGCTGTTAAAGCACCTCCCTCCTGGGATGAGCCAGAAAATAGGGACAATTCCCGAGTAAAAACCAATCTGCATCCCTCAGGAGCATCAGTGCTGTGTAATTAGATGTGTTTTAATTATCAGCTTGCAGAAGGAGAAAGTTCCTGTAGGGCTCGAGGTGCTCAGCACCCTCTGTCCGGCTGCGGCCCCACAGGCTGGCTTGGGGGGGGAATATTCTGTAAAGAATTTGGAGAATAATTTGTCCTCGGTTATTTCTACCTTTATACTATTTAATGTTTTATTTTATATTTGCTCTCAGTGATATTTATATTTATATAGAGTTGTTGCAGCCCCTTGAGGGAGCTGCGGAGCTCGTGCCGATCTCATGCGTATCACGGGGAAATAATAAATTACTTGGGGTATTTTATTTTATTATTTTAATGCTGTATGTTTGCGGGCGCAAAGAAATGGCCACGAGAGCTGTGAGGTACGAGTTGTTCCTGTAACTTGTTTGTCGTGGCGCTTTTCCTGTAATTGGGAATTGTGACTGAAATAAGGATTTCTGAGGGAGTGTATTGAAAAATCAGGGAAATAGTCCTAAAGTAGCTCTCGGCAGTGAAGTGGGGGACGATGAGGGACTGCAATTAGCTTCAGCCTGTGATGTCTCATCTTCATAAATACTAAGAGTTAGAAATAATAAGTTAGCCTCACAAAAAGTATTCCCGTTTCAAGGCTTTTTTTGCTTTATGTTGAATTTAATCACGTAATTCAATAAAAGGAGCAAATAGCATCATCTCTAGGAACCCGGTCCCGGTGAGGAGCCCTGGTGGGCTCTGGGCTCCGTTCCCACCCTCGAGCGATGCACACGCGTGTGTTTGTGTGTGTGCACGTGTGTTCATGCTCACGTGTCCGTGTGTGGGGCTGGAGGGAACGGCAGCGGTGCAGCATCACCCCCAAAGCCGC
The DNA here is from genome assembly GCA_013400335.1 of Eurystomus gularis. Classification (NCBI taxonomy): domain Eukaryota; kingdom Metazoa; phylum Chordata; class Aves; order Coraciiformes; family Coraciidae; genus Eurystomus; species Eurystomus gularis. Next base: position 211,072 of record VZZY01024408.1, read on the forward strand.
AGCATCCTCCAGCGATGCCGGTGGTCCCAGTGGTCCTGGTCCCTCTCCATCATTTTGGCCGCTCTAAGAAATTCTTTGTCCTCTCCAAGAAGTCCCGATTTGGCGCAGGAACAGGCTGGGATTTCACAACTTGCCGGGAATTGCCGTTTGCCCGATTTAATTTGGCATTTATAGAGCACCGGAGGGTTATTTCTGGGTGCGTGGCAATGCCGGGTCGGGGATTCCCCACGCTGGGATTCGGATCCAGGGCTCTGGGGGTGCTGCCGAGCACTCGCACGTGGGGGTCGGCGCTTAAATACAGCGATTCTGCTGCGGGTTGGGGTCACCTGGCTGGGGGCTTGGTGGAGAAAGCCCTAAACCTGTCCTGAGCAACGAGATGTTTTTAGACATTTAAAAAAAAAAAGAAAATCCAAGCTGAATTGTCAGATTTATTCTGGAGAACAGGCGAAATTAGAACAGAATTGGCAAACAAGGCGTTTCTTGTTTATTCCCATTTTGTGTTTATTTTCATTCCCCCCAAGCTGTCTCTCAAAATGGGATTTGCTCGGTGTTGGGGTAGCAGGAGGATGCTCTGAGCAGCCCGTGGGGGGTTCGAGCTTTACTGGGCTGTGCTCTACAGAGGTGGGACCTTCCCCTTTTAACACCCAGAGGTGGGATATCTCCCTCCAGCGTCCCCAAAACCTGCCCGGGTCCCATCCCCTTCGTGTTCCGACCAGGGGAGAAGCCGCGATGAAAGCAGCCTGCTCATTTTCGATGGCAAGGACCCCGCTCAGAGGGTGCCAGGGAGTGGGTAGTGGGATGTCAAGTACTTTCACACTTTTTAAAGATGGTTTATATAACCTGCTTGGCTAGCTTATTATATTTTTTTTTTCTCTCTCTCCAGTTACATAATCCTAATTTATGAAAGCTTTAGGAAATTGCATTCCCCGCTGTTCTGTGAGCGTCTGTATATAATGGTCTCTGAGTGTCAGGGTGCTGTGCTCGGCCCCTCTGTCAGCCACCCCCTGAGAAGCTCAGGCAGGTGTGGAACAGCTATTTATACACCTATTATTATTATTTTTATGATTATTATTATTTTTACCATCATCCAAGGCTGGTGCCTCTCCCCGCTGCTGGAGAGCAGAGGCTTCATTGCCAGCTCTGGCATTCCTGTTTTTTCCACTATTTTCAGGATGTGCTGCTTGTGGCAGAGGCTCGTCATGGTTTTTGTGGTGGGAACAGCTGAAATCCTCGCTGGGGCCAGGGCTGGATCTGGGGGCTGCAGAGCATCAGTGTCAAACCCTTGCCCACGTCCCATCCCTGGCACCTTCTGACCTGTAAATGTTTATGGCTTTTGCTTTCCCCACTGTGTTTGTCTTTTGGAATAAAGAAGGGGAAAAAAAATATATTGCTTGGGGTTTTTTTTCCATTTTATGTAAAAGCAGAGGGTGTTGTGCCTCTGGGCCCTCACGCTGGAGGGGCTGGACCAGGGGCTGCTGCTGGGATGGATGCTCACAAGGGCATCAAGCCCAAAGGAGCTTCGTCTTATTTTGAAGCAACCTGGAAAAACCATCAAGCAAATATTGCTGTGCTAGATAACCAGGGAAAGAGCCAGATTGCTTTTAATGGGTTTATATTATAAACTGGGTCTGGGGGAGAGAGGGATTGCTTTTGGGAGAGTCTTCTGCTTGTCGCTGGTGTGGGCGCGCTGGCCTCGCTCCGGGGGATGCAGACAGGCTGAGCCCATCTCGCTTTCGCTTGAAATATTTATTCTGGCAGGGAGCAGTGCGTCGTCCTGCTCACTTGTTCCTCTCGCTGCGGCTGAAACTTGAGGGCAGCCTCTTGTTCAACGTATTTGAAAAGGAGAAGAAAAAAAAAAAAAATTAGTTATGACTTGGATCTTAAAACTAAAACCACTTCAGAAGCTTAAAAATATAAGCTATGCAAGATGATTAAGCGAGTGTGACGGGAACACATACCATCGTATTTAAGTTCGCCACGTGCAGTAGTTTCCTTTTTTCCTTTCGTTATTCTCTTAACTGCTTAAAACCCTTCCCTTGCTGCCACTTTTCTTTAATAGCATTGATACCTTCTGGTCCTGGGGAGGTGATTGCTGACAGCATCCCTCTCTGGGGTCTCCCCGTGCTGGTACTGGGATGCTCTAGGGATGCTCAGGGGATGCTCAAGGGATGCTCAGGAGATGCTCGAGGGATGCTTAGGGAGTACCAGGGTGTCAGTGGGTAGAAGGAGTTAACCCTGGAGCAGCAACCGGTTGTCCCGGGGAGTTCACTTGGGTCTCCAGTGAGTCACGGTTCACCCTGGGTGCTCTGGAGGTTCCTTCAGGGTGCCGGGTAGTTAAAGCAGCTCGGTTTGCATTTTGGTTTGGGTTGGTTGGTGGGTTTTTTTTGTGTGTGTTTTTTGTTTTTTTTTTTTTGTTGGAAGAAAAGCTGCCACGACTGGCCCGCCGGGATACGAGCTGCTTGCACAACGTGCACGCTAGGAATTAAGTCAATCCATGTGAGTCTTATTCAGCTAGCGATAATTTAGATTTTGCGGCTTTCCCGTTTATTTCAAAGGAGGGGGTGAAAAGTCAAGTGGCTAGGATTTAAAACAAAACAAAACAAACCAACAAAAAAGTTGCTTTTTAATTCAGGCTGTGATGTATGAGTGTTAGAAGTGGCACTCAAGGTCTGGGTACATCCTTATGTGTCGGGATGGATCTGTGGAGCTGCGTTGCCGGGCTTAAGAAGGTCGTATTTTTTTTAGAAATCCCAATTTTAATTTATTACTGACTCAGATGTCCTCTCCCTGGGTCTCTGCTCCACAGGGTGGAGTTGCAGGAGTCTTAAAACACCCTTGCCTGGGGAAAATCGCTGCTCTGGTCCTTCCTCTCCTGCTGCGTGGGGACGGTTCGCTCAGGAAGTGGGTATTTTATTAGAAAAAAAAATAGTGTTTGCAATCAAGGGGGAAGCGAAACCACGGTGGGGTGGTGGGGAGAGCCCCGCTGCTTGAGGGGCTGGGATTTGGGGTGATGCTCCCTGGGATTTGGGGTGATGCTCCCTGGGATTTGGGGTGATGCTCCCCGGGATTTGAGGCCCCACATCTCCCCTCTGCATGTTTAGATCCGTCGTTTTTCAGCCTGACCTTTGCATTTTAAAGCACGTCCCTCCCGTGTTGCAATCCGCAGCTTTCAGGGCTGTTGTGGTGCTGTGGAAGCGAAAGCACTTTGTACTAAGTGGGTCTTAAAAAACAAACCCCAGAGCAGTCAGCTCTTGTTTTTCCATCCTGTTAATTTTCATCTTGACTTTCAGCAACCGTCAATAAAAAAAAGTTGGACAGAATGTAGGCTTTTTTTTTTTTTTTTAAGCTAATGCTAAGATGCTAAACGGTGTTTTATGGAAAGAGCGAGTCAAAGTATCTTGCTGTGGCTGCGAGGAGCTGCCACAGGAGGGTTTGTCCATGGTCTCATCACCCCTTTCCGCCCATGGTGGAGCCTGGTCTGTGGCTTAAAACTGCTGTCTTAGTCCTTCCTTCTTCTTTAAATCCGGTTCTAGAATAAAGCACACGTGGTATTTTTATTTTAGTATTTTATTTTTATTTTTTATCCTGTTTTTAGTTTTTTCCTCTTCTTACCAGCTACTTCTGTGAAATCCCCAGCGTGTCTCTGGGTGGGCACCTCCCCGGACCCCTCCTGGACCTTCAAACCTTCTCCAGTGATCGCATGGTGGCAAGGTGAGACCCCTCAAAACCCTCCCCAGGCTTTCTCTTCCCCCGGCCTCTCCCGTTTCCCTTCCCGTGAGCCTCCGCGAGGGATCTGCGACGTGAAGTTTCCATTTGGAGCTGGCAAATTCCTGGTATGCCGATTTCTAGGAAATGTGGCTGGGGATCGTGTGCTTGGTGAAACTCTAGCATGTGTGATACCTGTCTGTCCTCAGCCTGGGGTCGGACATCTGCATCCCATTCTCCACTCTGAATTTTCTCCTATTTCTCTGGGCTGGAAGATAACAACATCCGTGTGGAGATGGGGATCATTAAAATAAATGGTTCGGTTTTACGGCGTGGATTTCTGTGCAAAGTGTGCTGGCGTTGGACAGCGTGTGTCCTCCTGGAGCAGAGTTTTCGTCGTTTGAAAGGTGTGTGCGAAGGGGAAGGGGCTCCGAGATGTGCCCGTTGTGCCTGGAGGATGATGAAGGTGGGGAAGACACCAGCTGCTGCTCACCGTAAAAACAAAAAACCACTTCTGTCCTGCCTGCCTTTAAAAAAAGAGACCAAACAAAGCACAGAACATGTTTTTCTGAAGCAGCTGAATTAAGGTCTCGTTGTAGGGGAGGACTAAAAAGGGACAAAGCCAAAGTGCTGCCCGGCTCCGTTGGGGTGTGCAGAGGGTGCTCTGCCTGGACATCCATCGTGGCTTAATTCCTCGCGGGAATCCATCATGGTTCAATTGCTCATGAGCATCAATTGTGGCGACGCTGTCCTCCAGCTGGAGGAGGGAAAAACAGTGTTTGCAAGGGTTCATGCCAGCGTGCGGGATGGCATCTGGAGGGGACAGCAGATCTTCCAGAGGGAAGGATGCGGCTGTTGTTGCTTTTGAGCAATTCAAGGGGTTTCTACTGGTGTAGTGGGGCTGGGGACAGGCTTGAGCTGGTGTCGTGGGTTGGAGTGTGCTGGTCTGAGTGAAGCACGTGTGGTGAATGTGTAGGAGTCTTCTGGGCTCATGAGCCCCCTTCTTTGCTCAGCTAGAAGCTCTGTAATGTATCCAAGGGGTGATGGTTGACAGGCAGCCAAAGATGAGTCAGTGTGTGCCCAGCTGGCCAAGAAGGCCACCAGCATCCTGGCTTGTGTTGGCACTGGTGTGGCCAGCAGGACCAGGGCGGGGATCATCCCCCTGGACTGAGCACTGGGGAGGCCCAACCTCGAATCCTGGGGTCAGTTTTGGACCCCGCACTCCAAGAAGGACACTGAGGGGCTGAAGTGTGTCCAGAGAAGGACAATGAAGCTGGGGAAGGGTCTAGAGCACAAGTGTGGTGAGGAGCAGCTGAGGGAGCTGGGGGTGTTGAGCCTGGAGCAAAGGAGGCTCAGGGGAGACCTTCTCGCCCTCAACAACTCCCTGCAAGGAGGTTGGAGCCAGGTGGGGTCGGGCTCTTCTCTCAAGGAACAAGTGACAAGATAAGAGGAAATGGCCTCAAGTTGTGCCAGGGGAGGTTGAGGTTGGACATGAGGAACAATTTCTTGGTGCGAAGGGCTGTGAAGGGCTGTGCCAGGCTGGGCAGGGCAGTGGTGGAGTCCCCATCCCTGGAGGGGTTTCCAAGCCGTGGAGATGTGGTGCTGAGGCACATGGCTTCGTGGTGCCCTGGCAGCGCTGGGTTAATGGTTGGAGTCAGTGACTTTAAAGGTCTTTTCTAACCGTGGTTCTATGATTTCATACTAACTAATGATGAAATAGTGGCGCTTGAAGGAGAGATTGTGTCCAGAGTTTAAAACCTCTGGATTTTAAAGCTTGTTTATTATAGCTCTTAAATTTCAGATTAAACAGCTACGCTGAATTTTGAGGTCATCCAGTAGAGCAGAGGCTGATTAAAAGCAAACAAGTGAGAACTTCAGACCCTTTCCTTCAGCAGCGAGGAATGACTTTGCCCTTTCATGGGGCCTGGGGAGGGTGGGGGTGGCAGCTCTGGGTCCCTACGGCAGCCCCGTGCCCAGCCCTGAGGGCCTGGGTGGTGTCTGGAGATACGGACCAGACCCTGGCATCGGGTTTAGAGCTCGAGCTGGGGCATTTCTGGGGGGTTTACAGGCTCCTGCCAAGGGACTTTGCTTCAGAATGGGAAGAATCAAGCAAAACTGCCTGAAATGTGGACGGGGACCCCCAGCCCGGGGGGCGTTTCCCACCCGTCCATGTTCATGTCCCGGGTAATCAAGGCAGCGTGGATACTCAGAGGAAGGAAGGCTGGTTTATCCTGGCTCCATTTACATCGAGCCTGTGGATAACAGCAACGGGAGAGCGGGATCAGCTTGGGATGTCAGAAACAACCAGAAGCTCTTGAACGAGGTAATTTAATTAATCAATCCCCTCCCTGTATTCAGAGCACACGTGAAGACCCAGGCTCGGACACCTCCAGCGAGCTTGCCCAGTTCCCGGTGACAGCCCCCAGCTCCCTGGTATTTAAACCTCAGGGAACAGCAGTTTTTCCTTTTTTTTTTTTTTTCTCTACAACTGTTTGTTTCAAATTAATTGGGATTTTGGGTCGCGGCCAGCCTCCTCCTGCTGCTCCAAGCCAGAGATAAGCGGGAGCAGCGCGGTCTTTTCTCTAACCTAGTTGGAGTCGTTTTCGCTGGACGGAGGAGACTCGGGTTCTTTCATAATGTGGACCACATCATAATAGCTGGTCTTGTGGGCTCCATCCCTCCCACTGCTTCTGACGCAGAGCGTCTCCCCTCCTGCTCGCCTTGGCCAGCTTCCCTGGATGACTCCACTAATTGCTTACGTAGAAAAATAATGAGAAGGATGCGTATGATGTATTTTTAGATGTCTCTTGGTGGGATTTAGCAACCGGCAAGCCAGAGCCAGCACCTCCCCATCCGTCTTTTCGCATCCTAGTGGTGACAGCTTGGTGGATGTCAGGAGGTTCTGCCCCAGGTGGTGGCATTTCTTTTGCAAGCTGCTCCCCTTTTTAAGGGCTTCTCCTTGTCCTTAGTAAATGGGTTATGGATGTTGTGTTCCTGATGGAACTGGATCTGTGCTGGGAAGCCCTCAGCCATGTCTTGATGGGCACCACCACCTCCTTGCTTATCTCCAAGAGGATGGCCACGGTGGTGGCAGGACAGCGTGGACCGTGGTGGCTTGGAGACCATCTTAGCACCAAAATCATACAATAGTTTGGGTGGGAAGGGACCTCTCAAGCTCATCTGGTCCAACCCCTGCAGGGAGCAGGGACATCTACAACTAGAGCAGGTTGCTCAGAGCCCCGGCCAACCTCACCTGCAATGGTGCCAGGGATGGGGCAGCGACCACCTCTCTGGGCAACCTGGGCCAGGCTCTCACCACCCGCAGCATCAAAAACTTTCTTCCACAGTAACCAATGGCCCGTTTTCCAATGTATAAATACTCAGGAGATGAGGAATCTCACCACCGAAGTTGCCTTCTTTTAGTGTTTTTTCAGGTGTTCCCCGCTGAAACCCCAGCAGAGCAGAGGAAAGAGAGCAGGCGCAAAATCTCCTTAAACCTCACCCCAAAGACTGTGAGAACCAAGCATTGCAGCAAATAGTTCCCTTATTTTTCTCTTTGCTTCTTCCATTGCAGGGCTCTTTGTGTCTCAGTGGCTTCCTGTGCCGGGGGGGGGCCCAGGCTCCAGCTCTTCCCTTTCCCCCCGCGTGCGAGGAGCGCGGTTCTTCTTGCAGCGCGACTTATCTGCCCTCAGAGCTGAAAACATCCTTTCTTTGCTCTTTGTGAATCCCCCGAATGAATGATTTCTCCTGCTGGTTAACATCAGCTTCCACACCAAAGACTGTGGGAAAAGTTTTGCAGTTAGAGCGACTTTAATAGATCTGGTTTATGTCTTAAAAAACCCCATCGCTTTCTAATTCTCCCTCAAATGTTTCCTTGATTACGTGTCGCACAGCAGCGCGGCCACCAAAATAGCCTTACAGCCTGGAGGAAATCATCAGGAAACACGCTTTCTAAACCGTAGGCAATTCTTTCTTTCACCAGGCCCCACTGGAAAAAGTCTGTGCTTGACAAAGAACTTGGCTTTTCTGGCTCTGTGGCCACTCACCCAGTGACGCTGGGAGCGTGGTGCTCCAGGAGTTTGCCCCCAAACCTTCCCAGTTTCATGGTCTTGCTGGAATTTTCTCTTTATCCACCCAAATAGCTGAGTTTCTTTTGGGGTTGGGTTTGCTTTGGTTTTTGGAGAAGATGCTTGCCATGCTTTTGGGTCTTTCTGTGCAGGGTTGCCTAAGACTTGGAGCCTGTTCTGTCCTTTTGGGGTGCTCTTCATGGATAAGAGGTGAGATGTGCCTGGAGTTGAGGTGCTGCTTTCCAAATAATAGACAAATAGGTAATTCTTTGTGGAAATTAAGCTCGAACTGTACAAAATAACTCAAAAGGCAAATGCTAGCTCGGGGCACATATTTCTAGCACCTGTACCCGTGGGATGCTCACTTCTGTGTGAGGCAGCAGGAGTGGGTGAAGTGTGGTGGCCATCAGCACTTTGCTTCTCACCCGTGAACGTTTTCATCTCTCCTGGATTTGCCACTGTCCTCAGTGTCTGCCAGTGTAGGTGCTTCAGTGCTAATCCTGTGTCAAAATGGATTCTCAGTAGAACATCACCACAGAAGATCGCAGTGGGTTGTGCTGGAGCATGTCCAGAGAAGGGCAGTGAAGCTGGGAAGGGTCTAGAACACAAGTGTGGTGAGGAGCAGCTGAGGGACCTGGGGGTGTTCAGCCTGGAGCAAAGGAGGCTCAGGGGAGACCTTCTGGCTCTCAACAACTCCCTGCAAGGAGGTTGGAGCCAGGTGGGGTTGGGCTCTTCTCCCAAGGAGCAAGCGACAGGGTAAGAGGAAATGGCCTCAAGTTGTGCCAGGGGAGGTTGAGGTTGGACATGAGGAACAATTTCTTTGTGGCAAGGGCTGTGAAGGGCTGTGCCAGGCTGGGCAGGGCAGTGGTGGAGTCCCCATCCCTGGAGGGGTTTCCAAGCTGTGGAGATGTGGTGCTGAGGGCCATGGGTTAGTGGTGCCCTGGCAGTGCTGGGGGAATGGTTGGACTCCATGATCTGAAAGGTTTCTTCTAGCCAAAATGATTCTATGGTTTGTGTGCAGCACCTCGAGATGAGTTTCCACATGGTGTCAGGAGTTGGTCGGCTGGCACGTGTGTTCCCTGCTGGTGCTTTTTTGGGTAAAACCCTTGCTGGGAGAGCCTCCTGGGGCAACGTTGACCTAGGGAAGCTGAGGGTGAAGGCTGACCACCTCTGTGCACATCCCTGTCACTGCTGTCAGCTGAAGCTGTGGGGCTGTCACTTGTCCCTGGCCGGTGTCACACGTTGGGGTTTCCTGTGCCCTGTGGTTTGACGGAGCCTGGGTGGCCCCTGGGGAGGGATTTTCTGCTCTGCACACTTGAGGTGTGCTGGAAGCTTCCTGCCTTGGCCCTGCAGCAGTGCAAACTACTTATTTGCTTTAACCCTTTCCTCTTACCTCATCTCCCATGGTCCTGCTGAGTTGACCGGGTGTGTGCCGTGTCTCCTCAGGTCCAGGGCTTATGCAAGGAGACCATGACCACTGATGATGCCACCAAGAGCGAAGGGGAGGTGCAGGCAGCGGCTCTGGCCGAGCGTGGAGAGGACATCACGCCAGCTCAAGACCGAGGGGTCCTAAAGGTGAGGGGGCTGCAGGAGGGTCCTGCCTTTTGTTCTGCATTTTGGGGTGTATGGTCACATTGGTGGGCTGCATCCCCAGCCCTTGGGGTCATGTAGCACTTCCAGGCCTTGTAGGACTGATTTTTCTTTTTATTTTTTAATTTGAAAGGCCAAGGAGATGAGCATCACTTGGAGTAAAGAAGGATGGAGCGATGTTTGAGGCTGCTGGGTTCAGGCTCTCAATGAATTTCGCTGCTATTGTGCTCCTAATCAGATTATTAGCTGTAAATCCACAGAGCCTGTTTGCGTGTGACTCACAGACGTTAGAAAGAGCACATTACTGAGGTCATCCTGTCTGCTCCACAGCCCCTTTTTCATATTCAGGGCTGTTTCTGGATAGTTCTGCTCCCCAGCCCTTGCTCTTCTCCAGCTGAATAGGACCTTTCCTCTAAGAATAGCATCCTCCCCTGCTCCATCCTCAGCTCGAGAACTGCTTGTTCCAGGCTGTAGCATTCAAAAAAAACTAACCAACCCAAACCAACCCCAGAAGTGTTGACAAGAAGCGAGTAGTGAAACACCACACCCCTGTGAGTAAAATCCGTATGGACAGAAGCCGAGCGGAGCTGCATTTGCTTCAGGTTTCGAACCACGGGGTTCATCCAGACACCTCTGCAAAGGACGGGCAGGTCTCTGCTCCCAGCCTGGTCCCGCTCCTCTTTGGGGGTTATTTTCAGGGGATGATGGAAGGACAAATGGAACGACAGCCCCTTGAGCTGCCTTTTGGTTTGGAGCAGCCCTGGGACATGTATACGTGTGTGTGTGTGTATATATATATTTTTTTTTTAATATATGCATGCATGTGTATGTATATTTTTATATATACACGTGTGTGTGTATATAAAAATGTATATAAATGTATATAAAAATGGATGTGTGCGCATATATTTCTCTCTCTATTTCTCTGTATCTCTGTATCTCTCTCCATATGCATCCTCAGCTGTCCCACGGCCTCCCTTCTCACGGGTGGTTTCTCTCTCTCAGATCATTAAACGACCTGGGAGTGAAGATGAGTCCCCCATGATCGGGGACAAGGTTTACGTCCATTACAAAGGCAAACTGGCCAATGGTAAAAAATTCGACTCCAGCCGCGATCGGAACGAGCCCTTTGTCTTCAGCCTGGGCAAGGGTGAGCTGGTCCTGGTGGGATCATCCTGGAAGGAGTGGGATGATCCTTGGGGCAAATGGAAAGATACTAGGGAGGGTGGGATGATCCCAGGAGGGGTGGGATGATCTTTGAGGGAAGTGGGATGAACCTGGGAGGGATGGGATGATCCTCAGGGGGAATGGGATGAATCTGGGAGGAGTGGGATGATCCTCAGGGAGAACGGAATGGTTCTGGGGAGGGTGGGATGACCTTGGGGAGGGTGGGACCCTGTTGCAGGACAGACGGACAGTGTCAGCCCTGCCTTAAGTGACTTCCCAGGGTGTTGTGGGTTTTTTTGGGTGCCATCCTCACAGCACCCAGGCTGTTTGTTGTTTGGGTTTTTTTTTCTAGTCTGCTGGTGGCTCCCTCCTGCCTGATATTTGCCTCTCTCCTAGGCCAAGTCATCAAGGCATGGGACATTGGGGTGGCTACCATGAAGAAGGGAGAGATCTGCTACTTGCTCTGCAAACCCGAGTACGCGTACGGCTCTGCTGGCAGTGCCCCCAAAATCCCCTCCAACGCCACCCTCTTTTTCGAGGCAAGTAATGCTGGCGAGCCGGCGCGTGGATGAGCTCGCTGCCTTTCTGTCTTGCCAGCCAGCTCAGAAATGAAAAAAACCAACCCAGCTTGGATTCCTGAAACGTGTCCCTCTGCTCCAAGAACCGCTGCCAGGGTTTTCTCAGAAATGTGTGTCTGAGCTGGGAGGCTGGGACTGAAACTCCGGCTGGGGATAGCCTCAGTGCCAGGGGGTGGAGCGGGCAGATTCCCGGCTTAAAAATGCACATGGGAGTGAGAAAGCAGCTGGGAAGGGCCTCTGGGTGCTAAAAAACCGTTAGTGCCGCGGGGTGGTAGGAAAGCCAAGGCTTTGGCGTGGTGTGTTGCTGGGCAGGGCTCGTCAGGACAAGGCGACTGGGCGGGAGGAATGAGTCCTAAAATCTGTCCTAAATTAAGGCTTAGTCTTTCCAAGTTGAGTTGGGGACTAAGCCATGGGTCAGAGCTGGTCCTGTCAGGAGAATGAAGGAGAAGCTCCTGCCCACGCTGGTCCCGGGCAGCTTTCACAGCATCTTCCAGCACCAGCCCTGTTGTACCCTTATGGGCTTAATAAGCTTATTTTTACTGTTACTTTGTGTTATGCTTCAGGTACTGGATGTGTCCCAGTTTCTAATAAATCGGGTGTATTATGCTGTGGCTTGGAGCTGGCTTTTATGGGCAACTTCTGCTCATCAGCTGAATGGAGAATGAGCTGGCTTGGCTCTCCAGCGGGAGGACAAACTGCTGCTTTGTGGCTTTTCTGTTGTTTATCTCTTCTCCTTCCCCCGCTCCCTGAGCTCTACCCACCTTTTCATTATGATATTATTTTGTAGGTCGAGCTGCTTGACTTCAAAGGCGAGGACTTGTTTGAGGATGGAGGGATAATCCGGAGGATCAAGAAGAAGGGAGAAGGTTACTCCAACCCAAACGAAGGTGCTACGGTGGAAAGTGAGTGGTGGTCCCTCGGGGAGGGGAGGCTGGAGGGGCGAGCCTCCCCCAGAGCAGCCCCCCTTCCTTCTCGCTAGCACTATATAGGTTGTAGGTGGTTGCACATCCCGGTGGGATGCAGCTCCATCCATCCGGAGATGGAGAGGAGCTGGGAGAGCAGCGGGTCACTGCCTACCTGGGGATGCTGCTCCCAGCTCTCCTTGGCACAGCCCCAGCGGTGGCTCTGCTGGAGCTGCTGGCTCAGAGGGTTGGTTGGGAAACATCAAGCCATGTGATGACGAATGTAACCTGCGCTGTTTTCATATTCCTGTGAGCCCTGGAGCTGCTCGGCTGGGTGGAGGATGGAAAGAGCAAACCCTCACAGGGTTTTGGAGCTCTGCTGTCTCTCCCAACCCTTGTGCAGTGTCCACGCTGCTCCAGGATGCCTCCAGCTCCCCAGAACCCTGTCTCTGCCTTGCCTCAAAAGCATCGGTAGCCAGGATGTCCTCCCTCAGTGCCATCCCTCACCGAGTGTTTCAGGCACCGACATAAGCACTTGGCAGCTTCTTTGGCCTCCTTGTTCCAAAGTTGATCGTAGTTTTCGTGGGTTTCATCACATCTCTTGCAGAGCGGAGCCTTTTCTTTTCCTTCCTCTGTGCCTGCTGCTGATGGAGGTGGGAAGGAAATGAACACAAGGGGTTTGCTGAGGCCGGGCTGGTCTGAGCTGACATGAAGGGTGAGGAGCTCGGGTCTGTCAGGCTCTCCTTGTTCTGAAGATGTTTTGTGGGGCTGGATGGGGGAAGCCAGGCTCTTTTTCTTTTTTCAGCTTTTCCCTTCCCAAGGACCACTCGGCCACAGACACACAGAACTCACTCCATACAGGAGGCATTTACTTTCTTTTCTCTCTTTCAAAGCTCCTGTACACAAAGATTAACTCCCTTTAGCAAAGGAGAAATTGGATCTGAGCTGTTCCAGCTCATAAAGCTCACCGCCTGAAACGGCTGGTGGTTCTAACGAGGTTTTCTATTAAGGAAAAATGAGTTTTTGACTCAGATTTGACTGACTGCCTCTCCCATGGTGAGCTGGGGACCAGCCATGAGCTTCAAGCTGGCTCTGCTACCCAAGAGATTAAACTCAAAGACTAAATATAATTGAAATCATCACGGATCCAGCACTCCGCCTTATTTTGATGGTCTGAGTGCTTTACAGGCAGTGATGTGCCTGGTGTGGAGGATGGGGAGAGCCCTGGTCCTTCTCTGCTCCTTCTCTTGGCAGCTTGAGGTTTTTGGGAATGTGCTGATGCTTCAGTGGCTCTGGAGAGGGGAGTTGAGGTGGGGGGGGACACACCAGCCAGGGATCATCTCCCTGAAAGGACACGAGGACCCAAATAACGAGGCTCCTCATGTGCCTGCTGCCCCACAGCTTGTTGTCTCTGCTTTATCTATTTCAAATGAACGCGTCCATCGCAGCAAATGCTGTGAGCAGGAGCACACACGTGGTTGGGATCGTGGAGAGGGATGATGCCCTGCCACGCCATCCTGTTGGGAATGCTGCGCTGATCCTGCCCTGCCAGCCACTCTGTTCACTGCTCGTGTAGCCCTTAATTCGTTTGGACCTGTACATCCCTATACATCCAGGGGCTGGAGACCCTTAAATACATCCCCGTGGAGAAGCAGCACCAGGCAGCCTTGCAGTGAGCATTTCGGGTGCAAATAGGTTGGGGTTTTTGTTTGTTTGTTTGTTGACAAATGCAATGCTATGTATGGCGTTTGCTATGCTATGTACTGTGCAGGGATGTCACTACAGCTGAGAG
>VZZY01024408.1:224947-236410 GCA_013400335.1 Eurystomus gularis
GAGGTTGTGGAGTCTCCTTCTCTGGAGAGATTCCAAAGGTGCCTGGACACGATCCTGGGCCCCCTGCTCTGGGTGAGCTGCTGGAGCAGGGGGTTGGCTGAGATGATCTCCAGAGGTCCCTTCCAACCCCCGCCGTGCTGGGACTCTGGGATTCCGTCATGGCGCCAGTGGGGATGTCACGGCACGGCAGCCCACCTTGGGTCAGGCTGTGACCCAGGGGAGCAGTGATGGTTTCTCTCAGCTGTCTGTTTGCGAGGTACATTGCCGCTGGAGTGAGGCTGGAAGAAACCATGCCTCCAGCAGCAAGCACCTCCAGGCTGGAGTTTTGAAAGTGTTTTTATACGTTTTAAGTTTTACAGACCCTAATTCCCAGTGCTGGTCCCTAAAACCCAGGCTGCAGTCGAAATCTGGCATTCCAGCTTTTGTTACAACCTTTCCCCCCCACCCCTCCTCCTTCTCCGTTTTTAATCTCAGTACAAATTGCTGTCAGCACATCAAGTTCGTGTGCCAGCCGCACTCGGTACACTCTGTTCTCAGCTCTTCAAAAACAAAATCGCTGCAGGCACCGAGAGAACAATAAGTCAGAGCTGCAACCGGAGTGATGTTCCTTCGATGGCTTTTTTTTTTTTCCCCTGTAATCCAAGAGCAACTGCGACCAGCTGACCTGCTCCTGGAAACCCAAGCGGAGATTTCCCCCCCCCCCCTTTCCCCGGTGTATTTTATGCACGATTAAAATAGGACGAAGCTCTCTTCGAAGGGAAGGATCGCAGCATCCTCCCGTGTATCCGGTTTTACAGCGGGATCCTCCCCTCGCTGCCGCATCCCGCTGGGGCTGGGGGTCCTGGGAGAGCTGTCGTTTTGGGGTCAGGGGTTGTGGATCTGTACTCCCTGGGAATACGCAGGGAGCGTGGTGCTGTGAGGTTGTTGGGTTTCTTGTGTTTGAGGCTGAATTTTCCACTTTCCTATGCCTAAGAAAATAGCCAGCGTGGTTTTGGATATCCCAGGTCAGCCCAGAGGAGCTGGATTTGCCTTTTGGCCTCATCCCAAGCCAGCTGAGGACACACCAGCTTTAGCCTCGTGGTGACTGCACGCTGGCGATGGACGCAGGATGCGCCCCACGGTGCTGACAAGCACTGAGCATCCTCAGCTCTGCTGTGCTTGGGTCCCAGCGTGGGACCACTGTCCCCGTGGTGGGGAGCGGACCCGCATGGGGAGGGCATCCTCAGGCTGTGTCGGTGCTCTGTGGTAGCTCAGGTCACATCCTGCGGCTCTGCGCGGTGCTGGAGGGGCTCCAAGCGCAGCCCCCAGCGCCAGGGGGGGTTTCCTTCCCGAGCATCCCTCCTCGCCCCGCTCCAGCAGCGCCTGCACAAGCAATTTCTCCTCTCCTTGCTGCGGCGAGCAAAGATAACGCTCATCTCCTTTCGGGCTGCAGAGTCCTTAAGCACCGTTGTGTTGCCTCCAATGAATTTTTACCTCTTAAAAGCCTTTTTTTGTTTGTTTTGGCTTTTTTTTTTTTTTTCCCAAACCATACATAAGAGTTCTTTATGAAATTGCTTACACTTTATACCTGCCTGCACACATAGGCCTTGTACCCTGCAAGCTGAGAGCAAAGAACATAAAACTGTCCCCAAAGCCCACAATGTCTTCAGGATCGAATAAATAAAAGAATAATCTCGCTGTGGAAACCCAGCCAGGAGGACCAGGTGGTGAATGTGCCAGGTACCCGGTGTCCGCGCTGGCTGCGCTTCCGCCAGCGTCTGGGGCTGGAACAGCTCGGTTATTGGTTGAAGATTAAATAAAAAAATGTTTATCTTGTACTTTGAGTTCTTGGAGGCAGGAGAACACAGCCTTGTTTTGGAGGTGGAAGGCGAGGCGGTATAGCACTGTATGGAGGATTTGTAATCGCCGTGATAAACTCCGTGTGGCGACGTGCCAGGAGCAATATCGAGTTCCAGTAAGGCTTGACTTGTGCAGTTGAGTACGAAGGGAACATATTAGTCATGATGTTTATCTGTTGTCTGGTCCTTGGTTAGGCGAGTTGTGCCTGCCTGGCTTTTCAGCAATGGTTCAAAGGCCTCCCTGTTCAGCAGGGGCTCCTGGGCTGTCCCCAGCCCCTGGTCTTCCCCCTTCCTTGTTTTGCTGGATTCTCACAGAATCACAGAATAGTTTGAGTGGGAAGGGACCTTAAAGCTCATCTGGTCCAACCCCCTGCAGGGAGCAGGGACATCTGCAACTAGAGCAGGTTGCTCAGAGCCCCGGCCAACCTCACCTGCAATGGTGCCAGGGATGGGGCAGCCACCACCTCTCTGGGCAACCTGCGCCAGGCTCTCACCACCCTCAGCAGCAAACATTCCTTCCTTCTCTCTAGTCTAAATCTCCTTATTTTACTTTCAAACCATCCCCCCTTGTCCTGTCCCAAAAGATCCTGCTCAAAAATCCCTCCCCATTTTCCTGACAGGCCCCTTGCAGCACTGGAAGGCCACCAGAAGGTCTCCTGGAGCCTTCTCTTCTCCAGGCTGAACAAGCCCAACTCTCCCAGCCTGGCCTCCCAGCAGAGGGGTTCCACCCTCCCATCATTGCTGGGGCCTCCTCTGGCCCTGCTCCACCAGGTCCATGTCTCTGCTGTGCTGAGAGATTTTGGGAGATACACTTTATGAGGTGCTTTCTTTGGAGCCCACCTTGCCTTGGTTCGGTGGCTCTGGGTGTGACCGTGCCCTCTCGCCCTGCTGCAGTTCACCTGGAGGGATTCTGCGGCGGCACCAGGTTCGACTGCAAAGACGTGAAGTTCGTCGTGGGCGAAGGGGAGGACCACGACATCCCCATCGGCATCGACAAAGCCCTGGAGAAGATGCAGAGGGGAGAGCAGTGCATCCTCTACCTCGGGCCACGGTAAGGAGCATCCACCCAGGGATGCTGTTGAGTTTTAAGCTTCCAGCATCTGAGGTCATTTTAGCGCTGGTGGAAGATGATGATCCTGAAAATTGGACTCTCCAGGAGAGCCTTGGGTTGGTGATGCCAGCAGGGATGGGAAGAGAGACTGGCGGGGTGAAGGCAGGAATCTCAGGGTGCTTTAAAAAATCTGATAAAGGGTTTTATCCAAGCCCTGTGGCTGGAAGGAAAGTGTCTCCCTGGAAATGGCCAGAGCTGGGCCCTTAACTGGGGAGAAACCTGTATAAAAAGACGGATTTGATGCAGCCAGAGAGGACGATTCCTAATATATTAAGCCTTGTATTTTGTCAGCTATCTTTGCTTATGGAGAATAACATCACCCTGGCCCCAAAACATTAGAAAGCTGTGGGCGTGGAGCTGGGTGTGAACCCAGAATGAACAACCCAGGTCCGTGTGTCTGGCCAGACGCTGCCGAGATGAAGGTTTTTCCACCCCTTCCTCCAATGGCTCCTTTCTGCCCTTCCAGGTACGGCTTTGGTGAGGCGGGGAAGCCGAAATATGGGATCCAGGCAAACGCAGAGCTGGTCTACGAGGTTACACTGAAGAGCTTCGAGAAGGTGAGGGCAGGAGCACGCTGGTCCCCCCCGGGGGACGGGAACACGGGGCCCTTGGCAGCGTCCACCCTTTGTCCCTGGCGTGGCCACAGCCCAGCCCTGGCTGAAGTGGAGACGTCACCAAGGATCTCGGTGTTCTTAATTTGTTCTCCTCTGGTGGTTTGTTTTATTTCGCTGGCTGGGCTCCAAGGCTGGTTCTTTTATTTGTTTCTAGCCTTGTTCCTTTTGTACTTTAATTTTTTTTTTACCTTTTATTTTTCCCCCTTTTATTTTTTTCCTTATGTTTTTTCCCTCTTTTCTTCCCTTTTTTATCTTTTCCCTTTTCCCCCCCTTTTTATCTTTTCCCTTTTTCCCCCCCTTTTTATCTTTTCCCTTTTTCCCCCCCTTTTTATCTTTTCCCTTTTTCCCTCCCTTTTTATCTTTTCCCTTTTTCCCCCCTTTTTATCTTTTCCTGTTTTATTCCCCCCCTCTTTTTTTTCCTTTAATTTTTTCTCCGGGCTGCACAGATCAAAGTTGGTGTGCCCAGCCAGCCCAGAGGAGCCCGGCTGTCATGCCAAGCCAGCTGTGCCCGTGGAGATGCCTGTGGGCTGGGATGCAGGAGATGCCCATGGGATGGGATGGGGCAGGTGCTGCTGTGCCATCCCCAGCTGGGTCCTCTCCCCACCCCGTCACCCTGGCCAGGCTGGAAGCAAGACCCATCGCATCCTCTCTGTGCTGGGGGATGTCTCTCCCCACCGTCCTTTTCCCTCTTTGGGATTTTTGTTTTTTGTCAGGGTTTTCCATCCTGAAGGGGTTGTGGTGGACAAACCACCTGGCTCAGGGTGAAGTCCTAAACCTGGTGAGGATTTCTCTGTTGTAAAGAGCTCCAGATCTGCACCCCCACATATCTCCTCATCCCAAAGCCCTCCAATTAAAAAAGCTGCTGGATCCACCCTCTCTAACACTGCTCTGATGAGCCCTGGTCGTTAACGAGCAATCCTGGAAAGCTGCGTGGTCCTGCCGGTGTGATGGGCTGCCGAGCTCCAGTGGGATTGTTCTGGGCAATTCTTTGCAGGCCAAGGAGTCGTGGGAGATGGACACCAAAGAGAAGCTGGAGCAGGCTGCCGTCGTCAAGGAGAAAGGCACAATGTACTTCAAGGTTTGTAAACCTGGGGATGGTGGAGGTGGAGCAAGGGAGCTGGAAAGAAATATGGGGTGACCGTCAGATACATGACTTGGCAGTTGTCAGTGTCAGAGAAGCCACAGAACCATAGAATCAGGGAACGGTTTGTGTGGGAAGGGACCTTTCAAGCTCATCTCATCCAGCCCCCCTGCAGGGAGCAGGGACATCTGCAACTAGAGCAGGTTGCTCAGAGCCCCGGCCAACCTCACCTGCAATGGTGCCAGGGATGGGGCAGCCACCACCTCTCTGGGCAACCTGGGACAGGGGCTCAGCACCCTCAGCAGCAAAAATTTCTCCCTTCTCTCTAGTCTAAATCTCCCTCTTTCAGTTTAAACCCATCCCCCCTTGTCCTGTCCCAACAGGCCCTGCTCAAAAATCCCTCCCTGTCTTTCTTGTAGGCCCCTTGAAGCACTGAAAGGCCACCAGAAGGTCTCCCTGGAGCCTTCTCTTCTCCAGGCTGAACAAGCCCAACTCTCCCAGCCTGGCCTCCCAGCAGAGGGGTTCCACCCTTCCATCATTGCTGGGGCCTCCTCTGGCCCCGCTCCACCAGGTCAATGTCTCTGCTGTGCTGAGGACTCCAGAGCTGGCCCCAGAACTCCCCACACAGCTCTGGGGAAGTCAAGTCCTACCCTTCCTCTGCCTTTTTTTCACTCCCTGTGATACCACCTCCTCCTTTCCCAGCATTGCCTTGCTCATGCATGCTCCCTGCAGAGCAGGACAGCGGATCAGACCCTTCCCAGGGGTGGAGGTGGCCAGGCCTAATGCCAAGGGGCTCTGCCGTTCCCCTTCCCGGGCTGGGGCATCCCGATGCTCCTTTGCTCTGCACAGCAGAGGAACCCAAGCTCTGACCTGGCTTTTCGCAGGGGCTGTGCACCAGCAGCTCCAGCCAGGCCCCCTGTGTTTGTAGATATCCGACACCCCCCTCCCTTCGTTTCTTCCTTAACACGCCGTGTTAAACTCGTGACCTGTTTGCAGGATGTTTCGGGAGCAGAGCGAGCGTTGTCGGCGCGAGTTCCTCTAGCCTCTTCTTCTTTGCTCCATCCCAGGAAGGCAAATACCTGCAGGCGGTGATTCAATACAGGAAGATCGTGTCCTGGCTGGAAATGGAGTATGGCTTGTCTGAGAAGGAGTCCAAAGCCTCCAACTCCTTCCTCCTGGCTGCCTTCCTCAACCTGGCCATGTGCTACCTGAAGCTGCGAGAGTACGCCAAAGCCGTCGAGTGCTGCGATAAGGTAAAGGAGCACGAACCCGGGGGTTGTCATAGAATCATAGGATGGTTGTGGTTGGAAGAGACCTTTAAGGTCATCAAGTCCAACCATTCCCCCAGCAGTGCCAGGGCACCACTAACCCATGTCCCTCAGCACCACATCTCCACGGCTTGGAAACCCCTCCAGGGATGGGGACTCCACCACTGCCCTGCCCAGCCTGGCACAGCCCTTCACAGCCCTTGCCACCAAGAAATTGTTCCTCGTGTCCAACCTCAACCTGCCCTGGTGCAACTTGAGGCCATTTCCTCTTGTCCTGTCACTTGTTCCTTGAGTGAAGATCCCGACCCCACCTGGCTCCAACCTCCTTTCAGGGAGTTGTGCAGAGCCAGAAGGTCTCCCCTGAGCCTCCTTTTCTCCAGGCTAAACTCTTACATGTTTTCACTGGGAGTTCAGGGAGGTTTGGAATTTCTTTTCATAATAAGCAGTTTCCAAGCAGCAGTGGGATGGTGACATCCCTTCTGCTCCTCGAGGTCTCCACAGGTGCTGTGTGCTCAGAGACTGCAGGAGCAAAAGTGCTTTTTGGGGTTAAAAATTCACCTGGGCGTGCGTTTCCAACAGCTCTTCTTCCAAAGCCAGATCCACATGGATGGATCCTGCGTGGACCTGTCAGTCTTAGTCTGCTGTTTGCATCTGCCCAGGCTGGATCCGGTTGTTGGGTGCTGATCTGGGTAGGACAGAGGAGCTGCAGCAGATCTCCATGTCACTTGGGGGGTGGGATGGGGCTTTGCTGGTCCCTAAAAGAGCTGCAACCTTGTCTTGATCAGGAAACTTAATTTTTTAATAAAAGGCTTAGATGTAAGCATCTTGTCTATGGGAACAAGTAAAGTGAGTTGCCTTAATCTGAAAGTAAATCATCTCTGAGATACACGGGTGGCTTTCACTAGAGGAAAATGATGTCGTTGCTGAAGCAGGGAGACAAAACCACATTTAAGCTCCCTTGTCTCTGAGCTCCCTGTGCACCTCTGGGCTCGGGTTTAGCATCTACACCTTGTCTGTGGGTTTGTCTCCCACCGACTGTCGCTCTCAGGGGGTTTATGAGCAAGGAGAAGTAACTGAACAGTATTAATGACCTGCCAACTGCTGATGGAGATGAGTCAATTTGTACTGAGCGAGGTGCAAGTGTTCTGGAGACTCGAAGCCACCTTGTCCTAATTTTGGCAGATTTAATGAGGCTTTGACCAGAAGGGGGTCTTTGGGGGATCTCCAAGTTGCTAACGGGGTTCTCTGTGTTTCCAGGCACTGGGACTGGACCAGGACAATGAGAAGGGCTTGTACCGAAGGGGCGAAGCCAGGTTGTTGATGAACGAGTTCGAGCTGGCAAAGTGTGACTTTCAAAAAGTGCTGGAGGTGAATCCGCAGAACAAAGCAGCGAAATCCCAGATCTCCGTCTGCCAGAAGAAAACGAAGGAGCACAACGAGCGGGACCGGAGGATCTATGCCAACATGTTCACAAAGTTTGCAGAGAGGGATGCGAAGGTGCGTGTTGTCCATTTTTGGCCATCGTCTAGCAGGTTGCCCTGAAGGATGCTCGGCAGATCTGTGCTGAGGTGGATTAAAACCAGTTGAATTATAGATGGGGTGAGGGTGGAGGGATGCAGCCTGCTGCAGCGGGAAGAAGTGGTTTGTTTCTTGGTGTCTCTTACATAGAGGCTGCCCTAAGATGGTCAGTCATCAATAAAAGTCACAGAACCCCAGCGTGGTGGGGGTTGGAAGGGACCTCTGGAGATCATTTTGTCCAACCCTCTGCTCCAGCAGCTCACCCAGAGCAGGGGGCCCAGGATCGTGTCCAGGCACCTTTGGAATCTCTCCAGACAAGGAGACTCCACAACCTCTCTGGGCAGCCTGGGCCAGGCTCCCACACCCTCACACCAAACAACTTGCTCCTCCTGCTCCCATGGAACCTCCTGGGTTCCAGTTGGTGCCCGTTGCCCCTTGTCCTGTCGCTGGGCACCACTGACAAGAGTCTGGCCCCATCCTCTTGCCCCCCATGGGCCCTTTAGCTCCTGATCAGCATTGCTCAGATCCCTTCTGAGGCTTCTCTTCTCCAGCTCAGCAGCCCCAGGGCTCTCGGCCTTTCCTGGGCACAGAGATGCTCCAGGCCCCTCAGCATCTCCGCAGCCTCAGCTGGACTCTCTCCAGTAGCTCCTTGTCTCTGTTGAAGTCTTTGCAGTTGAGCTCCCCGGGGCTGATAACAGGGTTATTTATATATATTGGTTGGCATTTATACTTGGGTTGGCATTTATACTTGGTTTTGCTGTTCCCAGCTCGTGACTGCTGGTGACCTCCTGGTCGCCAGCAAAATGAAATGTCATTCTGTCTCTGGCAAGGCCAAGGGTATTTTGAGACATGATGGTGTGGATCTCCTGAAGCTGGTGAGGCAGGAGCCGGCTCCTCTGCTCGTACGGAGAGATCGCTGTCCCGTAATGGGCTCTCATCCAAAATTCCTCTGAACAAAACCCCGTGTACTGTAACGAGAGAGGACTCGGCTTTGCCAGCTGACCACACGGGTCATTTTTAGTATAATCTGTTCTGAACCGGTGCCTGGAGGTTGGAGCTGTGGAATCAGTGACCCGTGCAGACCCTGGGGAGCAGCGTGCCGGGGTCAGGGAGCGGAGCCACCCCGGCCGGCTGCTGGCACCAGGGTGTGTTGGCTTGTGCAGGTGGCTCTGATGGGGGGAGCTGCTGGAGCAGGCGCAGGGCTTTGCTGTGGCTGGGGGCTCCTCTCCTGCACCCACCGGATGGGCTGCACCCGTGGCCTGGTTAGATCATAGAATCACAGGGTGGGTTATGTTGGAAGGGACCTTTCAAGCTCATCGAGTCCAATCCCCTGCAGGGAGCAGGGACATCTGCAACTAGAGCAGGTTGCTCAGAGCCCCGGCCAACCTCACCTGTCCAACCTGAGGTGGTCGCTGCCCCATCCCTGGAAGGATTCCAGGTGAGGTTGGCCGGGGCTCTGAGCAACCTGCTCTAGTTGCAGATGTCCCTGCTCCCTGCAGGGGATTGGACTCGATGAGCTTGAAAGGTCCCTTCCCACCCAAACTATTTTGTGATTTGGGTGCTGAGATGTTCTCCAAACCACCACAGTCCATGCTGCCTTGCTGCCACCATGGCCATCCTCTTGGAGATGAACAAGGTGGTGGTGGTGCCCATCATGGCATGGGCACCATGCTCTGGCACCGGGCTTCCTGGCACAGATGAGCTTTAAAGGTCGCCTCCAGCCCAAACCATTCCAGGATTCTGTGATTTACTGTTTTGCAGGAAGCAGCCAGCAAAACCATCGTTGAAAAAGCAGCAGAGAAATCAGCTTGTGAAAAGGGACCGAAAACTCCTGATGCTGAAGGTGAAGAGCCTGAAGGACACGTATGATGGAGGAGGAGGAGGGGAAGGGAGAGCCTCCTGCCCCTGACCCACACAGACAAAGGTTGCTGCCAGACCTCGGGACTCGCCAGTGTTTTCTTGTAAAGCTTGTTACAGTTTGTGTGATCGTGGAAGCAAAAAGCACCTCGCAAAGAAAAAAACGAACCCCGTCCCAGCGCCCTGGGCGCGCTCGGGGGCAGAGCAGGAGCGGCGGGACGCCGTGGGACCACCGCACGTGGAACAAATGGCTCTTAAACGGAGAGAATGAGGAAAAAAAAAAAGAATAAATAAAAATTGAAACTCTTGGCTCTTGGGAGGTTTCCGTAGACGCCTCATCCCGGCTCCCGTGGCTTTGTGTCGGCTGTCGGCGCAGCATCCTGGATCCTCTGAGCTGATGTGGGAGATGCTCCGCGCTGCATCCGGGTTATCCGGCACACGACCACACTGGCACCAGCCCCGGGCGCTGCGGTGCCTTCGCCAGCTCGGCCGGCACGGCCGTGGTGGAGCTGCTGGAGCCCGGGGCTGGCTCACGGGGACGCGAGCACCCGGCAGCTCCCTCACCCGGGGGTGCTCACTGGGTTGCGGGGAGAAATTGGTTTTCTCTCCTGGTGGCTCCTCACCTGCGGCCGAAGGATGTGGGGGGTGAGGATCCGCATCCCTCCGCTGCAGCCCCTCGGTGCGGGGACATAATTTGCCTTTAAAGCACCGTTTTGGGGGTATTTTATCTTTTGAAGACGCTGGCTCCTCTTCCTTTGGAGAGCAGAAGCCTCCCGTCCAGCTCCGCTGCTCGCAGGCGCTCAGTCCTGCGGCCCATCCCTCACTCCCATCTTTAAGGGGGAGTTTTATCGTTTATTTAAGGTCCATACAAGGGGAAAAAAAAAAAAGAAAAAGCAGGTTGAGGTGTTGTGGTTGAGAAAGCTGGGTCTGAGCTGGCTCCGTGGGTTCACAGCTCGTCCCTGAGCAGCTTTCCCGTGGCGAGTGGGGAGCGTGGGGGTCGTGTCCCCCTCCATCCTACCGGGACATGGGCACTGCCGCGTGAGAACAGCTTTCCACTTGTTATTTTTCCTGCCTCTTTGTAATGCCCCTTTTGGAGCTTGAAAATAAACTACTAAACGAAAAAAAAAAGAAAAGAAGAAACCAAAAGTGCTTTTTCTCTGGCTCCCGCTTAGCACAGGGGGTGGCCGTGGGGAGGGTGGGGGCTCTCCCCTGGGTGTTGGGTTGATGGTTGGGCTTGATCTTTAAGGTCTTTTCCAACCTCAACGATTCTATGGGATGCTCCAGCTCCAGCTTTAAGGAATTATTGGTGTTTCCAAGGAGCGGTGCCCCTTTTTATCAGCGCCGTCGCTCCGTGGGGAGCCAGGGAAGGGCCAGCTCGGGGCTGCCTGCCTCAGGGGTGCTGCTCTTGGGGGTCTCGGCTGGTTTTCCAGCCTGGGAGGGGTTTATCCTGATGATTTGGGATTTTTTTTTGCCAGTGTGTACCTTTAGAGGGGGCACCGGGGGGGTGGTGGAGGCATGAGAGGGGGGAGCAGAGAGCTGTGTCCGGGGGGGCTGCGGGGCTGTCCTGCCCTCTCACCTCCCCACACCCGCTGCAGTCTGGGGAGGATGAACCAGGTTTGGTTAAAATTCCTCTTCTCTGGTCCATCAGGTGGTACCTGAAGCATCACTTCTCAAGCCTGGCTGAGGGATTCCCGGCACGGTGGCGGCTCGTCCAGGTCTCCGGTTTGACACCATCCCTGGGGGGGTCTCGCAGCCAGCGAAGCGTCCCGGTGGGTGCTGCCCAGGGCGGCTGATGCGGGACCCAGGGGCTCTGGAGCCAAAAAATTGCCTTTTTAATTTTTTTTTTTCTTGCAGACAGAACAAAAATGTCATTTCAGTGCGGCCGAAGCCACGTTTTCCATGGGTAGCAACCCTCTACCGCAGAAAAACCAACTTGCTTTGCACTTTCTGGGCTTTCCCCCTGTTTTTTTAAGCAGATTTTTGGCTTATTTTGGCTCCGTGCTTTTCAACCCCTTGGCAGAGAAATTAACCTCGGGCAGGTGATGGGATGTGGTTTAGGGATGAAAGAGAAACCAGGCGGGTTTCCTAGCGAAGACACGGAAGCCTTGGCCATGCTGGTGAGTCCTGGGTGTGCGGTGTTCAAATGCCATCTAGTGGCACTGGGCATGGGGGGGGG
>VZZY01024408.1:236422-250107 GCA_013400335.1 Eurystomus gularis
GGGGGAATGGGGCGGGGGGGCGGTTTGGGGGGTCTGTGATGGGCTGGGCAAGGCTGAGGGTCTGGTGGGGACACTGGGGGCACTTGGCTGGTCCGGCTTTGTGACCGGAGAACATCCACGGGTGGCCTTTGGAGGGGTGTGTTGACAGCGAAGTATCAATTGCGTGACAGCTGGGTATTAATTGCTGTTACAGCTAAGTATTAATTGCTGTTAATGATGAGGCGAGGTGGGAGGGGGGATGTGCAGGGTGTGAAACCTGTCACCTGAAGGCACCTGGGAATGTGGGACCAGCACTGGAGCAGAGCGCTGGTCCATAGGGAAGCATCGCTGGGAGCTGGGGATGCTGCTCCCCCTGCACGGCTCGTGCAAAACCAGCCCAAAGCCTGATTTTCTGTCAGCGAGAAGATGTTTTTGGGTGGAAGAGGGTAAATCCTAAAGGAGGTCAGGCAGCCCTGGGGCTGCTGAGCTGGAGAAGAGAAGCCTCAGAGGGGATCTGATCAATGCTGATCAAGAGCTCAAGGGCCCATGGGGGGCAAGAGGATGGGGCCAGACTCTTGTCAGTGGTGCCCAGCGCCAGGACAAGGGGCAACGGGCACCAACTGGAACCCAGGAGGTTCCATGGGAGCAGGAGGAGAAGGTTCTTTGGTGTGAGGGTGTGGGAGCCTGGCCCAGGCTGCCCAGAGAGGTTGTGGAGTCTCCTTGTCTGGAGAGATTCCAAAGGTGCCTGGACACGATCCTGGGCCCCCTGCTCTGGGTGAGCTGCTGGAGCAGGGGGTTGGACCAGATGATCTCCAGAGGGCCCTAGCACGGGGGGGCTGTGCACCCCCAAATGGTACCTGGGGTCCGACTGACCCCCTGTGCCCCCCTGCTGTGCTCCCACAGGGCCCCTTTTCCCTGGGCTTTCCTTTTCCTGGGATTACCGCCCTGCCAGCTGCTCTCCCAGCAGGCCTGGCCGGCAGCCCCTGAAATCCTATTACGGAGTTTCAGGAGAACTAAAAAAGTTAATAATCTCCTTTGCCTGCTCTTCCTCCTCCTCCTCCTCCCGCAGGTGCTGACAGAGGCGGCCAAGCCGATGCCGTGAGGCCACTTGGGCGGTGGCAGCCGAGCCCATGGATCCATCCCCGGGCTGGTAGGGGCTGCAGTGCCGGGGGGGTCAGCGGCCGGTGCCAGGGGGTCAGCAGAGGGAAGGAGGCTGGGGCAGGGCAGAGGAGCCGTCCCGCTCGAGGCCAGGCCGGGAGCCATGCCGCTGCACCCCGAGGTCCTGCGCGAGGTCTGGGCTGCCGACAGGTCAGTGCCGGTGGGCAGGATGCGACCCGGGGGGTGGGTGATGGGGTGGGCATCCCCACCAGGCCCCCAGCGCCTTTTTCTCCTGTTTTCAGTTTGATTTTAATTTAATGAGCTGTTTTATCAGGTTGTTTTTCTTTTTGCTCAGGGGGGGTGGGTGCGATGATGCTCGTTGGCTTATGGAGAGGAAAAGTGTTTGTTAGCTGGGGGGGGGAGGGGGTCCCCAGACTGACCTCCTGGCTGTCACCCTTGGCCACCGCAGAGCCCATCCCGGGCTCCCTGCTGGGAAAGGGCGAGATGCTTCTGGAAAGGCTGACTTTTCCCTCCCCGACCCCCAAAATTGGGGTGGTGCTTGGTGGGAGGCTCTGGGGCGCCCCGGGAGCCCTCACCCCTTTGCTTTCTGTGCCCCGCAGCCCCAGCGAGGAGCCGGGCAGCCCCCAGCAGAACAAGCCCAAGCAGGTGAGAAAAAATCCTTCCCCGCCCGTCCTGGGTGCCACTGTCCCCTGCTGCGGGCTGTCCCCAAGGGCTGGGGACTTTGGAGATCCCAGATCCTGGCCCCATGCTGAGACCGACTTGGGGCTGGAGGGGGCTGCTCCATTGGGGTGCTGCAGCCTGGGGGGGGCATGAGCTTTTGAGGGCCCCCTGCCTCTCCAGAGCAGGTGGGTAGATGAAATCCCACAGCCCCTTCCTGCTCCTTTGTGCATCCTTCCAATCCCTCTCTCCATCACTTCGAAGCACCCCATGAGGTGAGTTCCGTTCCTAATTAACGCTCTAATTAAGCATCTTGGTTAAGCCGTGACTCACTTTCCCCAGGCCGTGACCCCAAAAGCCAGAACCCCCGTTTTGGCAGCCCTCGGGTGCCGCCCGGCCTTGGCGGGGGGGTCTCGGCAGCGATTTCATCGACCACCCAATTTAACCAGCAGCCCCTCGTCGAAGGGCTTCGTTAAGTAATGAAGCGAGTGGCTGTCACCCCCCCACACCCCCCCACACTCCTCCAGCTGCTTAAGGGATTAAAGGATGCGAAGGAGCTTTTCGGTGTGAGCTGACAGCCTGGAAGAAACCAGCTGGTTCCCAGCTCCGCGTGGGACCCCCAGCTTCCCCCCACCCAAATCCACAGCCCTGGGATCCAGCCGGATCCCCCCTTCTTGCAAACCCCCCGCGCTGGGCACCCGGGAGGGACGAAACCCCTGCGAGGGGGAAGGTGCTTGGTCTGGTGATGGGTGCCCTGATGTAACCAGAGTTGCTTACATCACCTTCCGAGGGCCCTGAGCTGACACCTGCTCCCCAAATACCTCCTGTCTGCAGCCCGGCGCTGCCCCACATACCCCGCACTGGGTAAATCGGGGTTATTTATAGCCGCGGCTAACCGGGATTAGGTGAGCTGTGCCTAATCCCCCCGCTCCTGCTGACCTCCATCCCAGCTCCTTGGGAGCCTTTCGCGGAGATGGAGGTGCGGAACCAGGCTGTCCCGTGGCCCCTGTCCCAGCTCCGGGCCCCTGAGACCCACTGGGAGCTGAGCCGGGGGGATCCCGGCTGGGGTCCCTATGGCACGGTGTGGCTTGTCCCTCCATGCCGCCATGGCCCATGATGGCCGGGCAGTGCCAGCGTCACGTCCCTCGTCCCCGGGGGTGGCAGGTGGCCGTCTGTCCCAGCGCTGATGTTCTCCTGCCTGTCTGCTAACAAACCTTTCTGGTTCTTCCCTCCCTCTGCCTTCCCCGGGGGGCTGCCCCATGGTAAGTCGCTCGTTTGCGGGTGTGAGGTGTCCCTGTCCCCAGAGCGGGTCCCTGCTCCCACGCGGATATTTCGGGAGGGGAACCGGTGCTGTGTGAGCGGAGGTTGCCTGGCAAAGGGAAAAGGGGTTCAAGGCCGGCACCATCTCCGCAGCATCATCATCCCCGGGCGCAGAAGGTGAAGAAGAAGCGGCAGGAGCCTGGGCCTGAGCCTGAGGCCAAGCCCCGACGGCTGCGGGTGAAGAAGCTGGGCGAGGGGGCGGCTGCAGACGAGCCCCGTGTCCCAGCACAGGGTAAGCATGGACCCCCCCAGCTCCCAGGGAAATGAGGGGACACGCTGGTCCCCCCCACAGCCCCATCCTGCACCCGCAATGCTCATCTCCTGAAATGCGTAGGGGTGAAGAAGCTGAGGAAGAAGAAGGAGGAGGAGGGCGACAAGGACCCCTGCTCCAAACTCCCCAAGGAGCCTCGGAAGAAGAAGGAGAGCCTGGCTCCCTGCTCCCACCTGGCCAAGGGCCCCAAGAAGCAGCAAGGTGGGGGGGCAGGACCCACCCTTCTGCAGGCACCTCATGTCCCCATGCACCATGTCCCACCACCGATGCCATCGATGCTTACAGTGTCTGCAGGGGCTCTGCACATCCCTGGGGGGGCTTTTTGGCCAAAACTTAGACACCTGGGAGGAAAGGGGGTGTGGCAGGAGACCTGTGTACACGGTGTTGGCTGGGGAGTTGGGATTGGAGGGGGGGGGGGGGACATGGTCCTTGGGAATGTGGCAGCCGGTGGTGCCACCAGCTCCCTAGACATCTTTCCGGAGCAAAAAGATGGGTTGAGCGAAAAGATGGGGACTCATCCACCACCTCCCTCCAGCTCCACACCCCGGGGCTGCAGCCACGAGATGGCGATGTGGCTTCACACGCTGTGTCCGCCACTGGACAAGTCCAACGTGCCACCGGCCACCATGGCTGGACCAGCCACCCATGGCCCCAGCACCCTGGCCATGGTGGGATGGGTGCCCACGCCAGCCGGTGCTGCTGAGGTTTGCCCACAACCCCCAATGCAAGTGGCCATTGAGTGGCCGGTCCATGGTGTCACCTCCGCTCAGAGCCAGCTGAGGACTCAGAGGATGAGGAGGAGGAGGAAGAGGAGGTGGAGAATAAAGACCCGCCGAAAAAGCTCAAGAAGAAGTTGACCAAAGACCCCACCTCGGGTGAGGGCCGGGAGAAGAAGCTGAAGGCCAAGGGTGAGTGCCCAGGGGATGGGGACAGCTTGAGCCTGGCTCCAGTGCCACTTGCATCTGTCCTTGCTGGGATGAGGGGACCACCCATGTCCCATCCCTGTCGCTGTCCCAGGACGGTCAGGGGGCTATGGGGCAATCTCTCCCCACCTTGCCACCTCCCCGTCCCCCTGTCCGGCCACTCATCAGCTCGTCCGTCCCACCAGGAGACAAGAGTGACTCTGACGGCAAAGCCAAACCTGCCAAAAGCACCAAGAAGGAGCCGATGTCCATGTTCCAGGTGAACGGGGAGAAGAAGGAGAAGAAAAGCAAGAAGAAAGGTACGGGGTGAGGGGGGGTGGGGTGATGGCGGCCAGTCCCACTGCCCCACAGCATCACCTCGAGCCAACAGCACCCAGTGCGGGGTGACGATGTCCCCGTGTCCCCCCAGCCACCACCGGCAGTGATGAGGAGGACGATTCCGACTCCAGCACCAAACCCATCAGGTCGGAGAAGAAGAAAAACCCGGCGTCCCTCTTCCAGACCGGCGGGGACCCCCCCAAGGAGAAGAAAACCAAAAAGAAAGGTGAGACCCTAGTGCTGGGGGTGCGATGGAGGGTGCTGGGTGAGGAGGGGTTCGGGGAGGTGTGGAGAAGCCTGGCCATGGAGAGGGGGCTCTGGTCGGTGGGGTTGGTGTGGGTCCATGCCGAGCTGAGTTTTGGGGTTTGTTGGAGTCAGGCTCATCACCCCCCTCCATGCCCCTGCCCGTTCCTGCAGCTCCTCCCAAAGCGGCCGACAGCGAGGAGGAGACCCCGGAGACTCCACAGAAAAACTCCAACAGGAAGGGGAAAGGGAAGAAATCAAAGAAGGTACAGAAAAATGCCCTCAGAGCCATGGGGGTCAACTTGGGGTGGGGGCAGCAGCTCCTCCTCTCCATAGTTGGTCAAGGGGCTGGAGACCCACCACAGCACCATCCCCAGAGCCACCGGGTGCGAAGCCACAGCCTGAGGGTGGATCAGGAGCTGGGAAAGGCGAGAAGCTTTCATCAGGTTTGGTTTTGGGGTCACTAACCCCTCTTGTGTTGCAGGCGAAGGAGGAGAGGCCCCCATCACCCGTCATCGAGGTGGACAACCTGGAGGAGTTCGTGCTGCGGCCGGCGCAGCAGGGAGTGACCGTCAAGTGCCGGGTGACACGGGACAAGAAGGGGATGGACCGAGGGCTTTACCCCACCTACTACCTCCACTTGGATAATGACAAGAAGGTGACTTGGGGTGGGGGCATGGGGACCCCCGGGGCTCTGCACCCACCCCGGGGAGCACCCTCAGGGTTTTGGGGGTTGGTGGCGGGTCCTGGATGGGGCTGCTCTCTTCCTCTGCAATTCCTCTTGGGAAATGCCCCATGTTGATGGTACCCAGGATGATGAGCAAACTTAGGCCAGAGAACCATGCTAATGCCAGGCTGGGCTTGGACCTTCCCAGCCCTATGACTCGGATGGTATTTTGGGGATAGTCTTCACTCCATGGCTTGCACGAGGTCATGGCAGTGACCTCTTGGGCCAAGCCCTGCACAGAGGGCATGGCGGGGCGGTGAGCTGGCAATGACGGTGCCCCATCCCCACATGGTCCCACCACCCCTTGCAGGTGTTCCTCCTTGCCGGGAGGAAGCGTAAGAAGAGCAAAACCTCCAACTACCTCATCTCTATCGACCCCACCGACCTATCGCGGGGTGGGGAGAACTTCATTGGGAAGCTGAGGTAGGAGCGGAGGTGGCACCTCGTTTTGGTGGCACCTCATTCCCACAGCACCCCATTCCTGCAGCACCCTGCTCCTGCTCCGTGGGTTACCGGGATATTCAGTGTTCCCCGCTGCCGGGTCTGACCCGAGAAGTGTCGGGGGGCCGGGAGGGGAAAACAGGCTCGTCTGGTTCCTCCCGGCAGACAGGTCATGGCTAGAAATGGCGCTCAGCGAGCCCGGCAAGTCCCGGCCCGTTGCACCGCCAGGAGCTGCGCGGCGATGCTGGGGGGTCCCCGCGGGGACAGCGCCTGGTTTAGGGGTGCCCTGAACTCAGAAAATAGCTAAAGCGGGGGCAGGACGGTGTTGGCCAGGGGCTGCTCGTGGGTTTTGCAGCTGGGGCTGTGCCTGGAGGCTGGGGGGGAAGGCAGGGTTCAGAGAGGACTCGGTGCCACCAGCCACGGTCATCTCCCACCCTTGGCTGCAGATCCAACCTGATGGGTACGAAGTTCACGGTGTTTGACAACGGTGCGAACCCCGACAGAGCCAACGCTGACTGGTCCAATGTGCGGCAGGAGCTCTCGGCTGTGGTCTACGTAAGCAGTGGTGTGGGCACCCCCCTGCCAAGACCTCCTGGGTCCTCAGCCTGCACCCCTTCACTGGGCTGCTGCCCCAGGGGGTTGCAGAGATGTGGGATGGGCTGGATCCACCTCTGAGCCCTTCTCTGGTGGGAATCTGGTTTTAGGGTTGGGGTTTCTCTTGCAGGAGACCAACGTTTTAGGGTTCAAAGGCCCCCGGAAGATGACCGTCATCATCCCCGGGATGAACTCGGACAATGAGAGGGTGCCCATCCGGCCTCGAAACGTGAGTCAGGGGCTAGACTGGGAGAAACTCCTCAGGAGCTGGATTTACTGGGGTTCACCTTGAGTTTTACCCATTTCAGGGCATGGAAAGGCTTTTAGGGGTCCCCGAAACTCAAGACACCTCCCTGGGAGGTGGGAGATGCGGTGTCTGTATTTTTTCCTTGGTGCTGGATCCTGTCTCCCAGCTGGGTGCTGGGACAGAGCATCCCCCTGGGCATGCCATGGGGGCTGGCAGGGCTTGGGGAGGGCATCACCCCAACTCCGCTCTGCCCCCTTTTACCCTCCCCAGGATAACGACGGTCTCCTGATGCGATGGCAGAACAGAAACATGGACAACGTGATCGAGCTGCACAACAAGGCGCCGGTGTGGAACGACGAGACCCAGTCCTACGTCCTCAACTTCCACGGCCGGGTCACTCACGCCTCCGTCAAAAACTTCCAGATCGTGCATGGCAGCGACCGTAAGCTGGGGATGGGATGGAATGGGATGGGATGGGATGGGATGGGGGGGGATGTTGGGAGGACAGTGCCATCAGCTGGCCCCAGAACCCCCTTTTTTTGCTGAGGTTTGGTTTTTTTCCTACATGGCTGTTTTGGGGTCCCGCCTGCCTTGGCCAGAGCTGGGATGAAGCAGGATGAAGCAGGCAGCTGGGGTGTCAGCAGAGGGAGCGCGCGGGTCACCTGTTGCCAGGCAGATTAGGGCAAGGACAAATCCTGTGGGGTGCTGAGCCCCCTCCCCATCACTCTACGCCCACCCACTCATGCCAGGCCACCCCAGAGCATCACCCCCAGCACTGGCAGCAGGCTCACCCTGGGGAGCATCGCGCATTGGGGACACTCCCTCGGGGGTGGCAGCGGCTCTGTCCCCCGGCCTCGGCCGTCCGTCACCTGTCCGGCGCAGTCAGAAGCCCTCGGCCTCCGGGGTGTTGGGTTACGGGACAGAAAAACCCTCTCGGGGGCCCCGGGTTATTTTTACAGATTTCCTGTCACCCGCCCTCCGGTAGCCGCGGTCCCACGGCGGGGGGAGTGGGGTCCCTGTCCCTTGAGGAGCTGCGGGGGGACCGAAGGGTGCCGAGGTGCTGTGCTGGGAAAATGACGCTTTTTTGGCAACGTGCGCTGCGGTGCAGCCACTGCACGAGCCGCGGGCAGAGCTTGGCGAGGGGGTGGCTTCTTTGGGGTGCCACTGGGTGGGTGCCCTGGGAGGAGGGTGGGATGGGTGCGTGGTGACACCCCAGCCCATCGCTCTGTCTCCCGCAGCTGACTACATCGTCATGCAGTTCGGGCGTGTGGCGGATGATGCCTTCACCATGGACTACAACTACCCGCTCTGTGCCGTGCAGGCCTTCGCCATCGCCCTCTCCAGCTTTGATGGGAAGCTGGCTTGCGAGTAGCACCCGTGCCAGAGCCACCAGGGCTGCTGGGGCCACCTGGACTGCTGGGACCACTGGGGCCACCAGGGCTACTGGGACCACCAGGACTGCTGGGACGGCTGGAGCTACCAGGGCTGTCAGGGCTGCCAGAGCGGCCAGGGCCACTGGGACTAACCAGGACCACTGGGGCTGCTGTGGTCACTGGGGCTACCAGGGTTTCTGGGGTCACTGGGGCTACCAGGTCTACCAGGGCTTCTGGGGCCACTGGGGCAGCTGGGTGCTACCAGGACCACTGGGGCCACCAGTGTCACCAGGGCTGCTGAGCCCACATGGTATGTGCCCGGTGGATGCTCCTGCATCCCCATCCTGCTCTGCTCCCTCCGTTTCCACCATCTGCCTGGTAAATGTTCACGGTTCCAGCCTCTCCTGGGGTGACTCGAGGTGCCCGGTGCCCACGGAATGCTGTGGGACACTCCTCTGGTCACAGCCCCCTCTCCGGGGACAGCTCGCTGCTCCGGGGCAGTTGGCAGAGTCAGGCCCGGGGTATATTTAGTAGATGAGGCCAACTGGGATCCCGAGCTCACCCCTTTGAGACGTTTCTTGGACTCGGATCCTGGAAACTCATCCTCCTTTTTTATTATTTTTTTTTTAGATTCTGGTTTGTATTTTGTAGCTCAGTGAGAGGGGGGTTGGTGGTCTCCTTGGTTGGTGTTTCTTCATCCCCTCTATGACCCCACACACGGCCGGAGGCCATGCCCAAGCTCCTGGAGAGGAACCCCCTGCCCGGCTCGATGCCTTCCGAGCCCCAGACCCCTGCTTTGCCCCGTTTTGCCCTGGCACAAGAAGCCGTGCGGTGCCCACGGTGTCTTTGCTTCCCCCGGGCTCTCCACCCGCTGGGTCTAACCCTGCTGCCTGGAAGTCTTTGGAGATTTGGATCCTTGAGGAGCAGCCTGGCCACCAGAACACCGCGGGCACGTGCCGAGGGAAGCTGGTGCCGGCAGAGGAGCCACGTGAGGCAGAGTTGGCATCACCGGCACGGGGCTGGGCTGGGCCGGTGCCACCAGGAGGGACCTGGAAGGGAAAACTCTGGGTGCACCAGGAAGCACCGGGGTGACTCACAAGGTGTGGTGCGGTGCTGAGTCACGCTCAGCACCGGCCTGGCTGAACCCCCCCCATGCCCCAGACGCTCACCGTGCCGGTGCTCTGTGGCTTCCCTCCCAACCCCACTGGGGTGGGGGTCCCAGGGAGCCCGGTGTCCCTGCTGCCAGGGGTCCCTGCTCCCCGGGAGGTGGTGGCCAGTGGCACAGAGCCCTGGGGTGTCACAGGGGCTGTGGGGACTCATCGGGAAGGGGAGATGATGGAGGGGGGGAGCAGGGCAGCCTGGACCCCTAGAGCCAGCACAGACTCACCTTTGTGGGGTACACAGATAGTCCCCAATGTGATCAAACTGGCAGGGAGCAACACCAGGACGTGCCAAGGTGCCCCAAAACATCATCCTTGTCACCCCGATAATGCCTCTCTCACCTGCTTAGCTCATGCGCCGACCCCAGGGGGGGCTGATACAATGTGGGGGCCCCTTCCTGGGACATATACAGGTTTTTTTGCCCATTCTGGGGGTGCCTGAACCCCTCCCCCACCAGGTTAACACTGTGAGAGGTAATTGGGGTGGAAAGGCTGAGGAGCAAGAGATGGGTGAGGCAAGATGTGGTTGTACAAGAGGGATGCTCGTCCTTGCTGGGTAGTGCCACAACAGGCCCCAAACCCGTTCCCACGCTGGGCTGGGGACAGATGACAGTGACAGTGGGACCACGAGGAAGAGCCCAACCGCTGGCCAACATCTGCCCCAGTGGCTTTGCCGACAGAGCTGAGGTTTTCCCACCAGCAGCACTGATCCAGGCTCCGTGATTCATCGGCAGATGAGGGGGCAGACGGAGGCGGACAGCTCAGGGACAATGGGCCGGCGTGGGACATCATTCCTTATCCACGCGGCGAGATCAGAGATCTTCTAAAGGGAGAGCCAGGCCTCGCGGTTCGGGGCCAGCATCCCCTGGCCAGATACAGCCAGCAAACGTGGGGAAAGCCAGAGCCTTCTGCCCAAACCCAGCCACGAACCCAACATCTGTTTGAAATTGGGGAACGCTCAGCTAATGCTCATCCCCATTCCTCCACTGGCAGCAGAAAAGCCCAAGTGGGGTGAGAGAGAAGGGTCTGGGCTCCCCAAGCTCTCGCTGGAGCACAAGCTGCTGTTATCCCAGGGGGTTTCTTCCTCCCCTCACCCAAAAAGTCTCCATCGTTCCTGCTGTCGCTTGTAAACCCCTCGGGATTCCCAGGCTGCATCCCAAGCAGAGCAGAAACCATCTGCCCCGGGCGTCCAACGCGATACCACCCCATCCCAGAACACAGCCGCCCGCCCCACGTCCCTGCCCCAAGCCCTCTAACCCGAACCAACTGCGGCACGAGAGAGCAAATGAAACCAGTTGGACAGGGCGATGGATACTCGGGCCCTTTGTCTGTGCTGGCTGTTAACACCAGAGATGAGCGATGGAAGCAGTTGAAATGTGGATCGGCTTTGGCCGACGGAAAGTGTGACGGATGCTCCAGGCAGACCAATGGCTGAGGGTGCGGGGGGTGCGTGGGTGTGAAAGGAATGCTCGCGGAGAGAGAGTATCAAAAAAAAACCCCAACCAGAGGAGAAGGAGCCTTATCAACGGCATTGGAGCCTAGAGTGTGTGTCTTCCTTGGAGAAGGGGTTTTCTCCATCCCTAGGGATGATGTTTTAAGACTCTGAGCTTCTGAAGCTTCGTTTGAGGGGGCTGGTGGGGCAGGGATGGGTTTAGCCCCTCATGCAGGGGCATGAGGATGGGCAGTGGCTGGAGGTGACCGTCAGTGGCTCCTCGAGGGAAACTCCTGGGAAATGTGTTTTCAGAGAATCATGGAAGGGTTTGGGTGGGAAGAGACCTTAAAGCTCATCTAGTCCAACCTCCCTGCGCTGAGCAGGGACATCTGCAACTAGAGCAGGTTGCTCAGAGCCCCGGCCAACCTCACCTGCAATGGTTCCAGGGATGGGGCAGCAACCACCTCTCTTTGCTTTTGCAAAGAGAGTTATAAGGCAAAGGGGGGGGAAAACCCCCAATGTCCCACCTCGCTGCTGAGCACCACATCCTTGCTAGGACCAAGGTCACCATGGTGCCGGTGACTCTCATGGCCGGCGGTCACAGCATCCTCAACTTGCGCCGATGGGTGGAAAGATGCTGGTGCAGAGGTGAACAGGAGGTCGGAATTGGGGAGCTCCTCTCCAACCACTCACTTCTCCCTCTGTCCCAGACCCCGGGGGCTTGAGGGGCTCCTGAGCCCAGGCTCAGCTCCTGCACTCTTAGGGGGGCTGGGGGGTGTTTCCATGGGGCTCCAAAAGGTGAAAGCCCCGTCAACTGGGCTGGTTGCACCCCAGCAGGTATGGGGTGGGTGTCCAACACCAGGAAACTCCTCATCCAGGCATGGAAGGGCCAGAGCTGTTGGGTTCCCAGCGGAGAGCATCAGCCGAGCCTCAGGGGCTCTCGCTCTCTGCTTTGAAGTGGTGATACATTAATTACTTAAAGAAATGATTGTGATGGGGTGGTTTTCTCTCCCTCCCCTCCCCATGTGTTTCTCTTGGTGCTATTTTTCGGAGGGAAAGGCCGGGAAGCTGGGTTTGCAGGATGGGCTCCTTCTTGGCGCAGCGAGCGACGGGCGGCGATGGGCAAGCCAATATTTTCCCACTGCTTTTAAAAAGGAATCATTTTTTAATTAGTGAATCCATTCTGGAGAAGTGTTGGAGTTTTACAATGTTGTAGCTGTTCTTGGTGTCTTGCCTAGACTTGGATGTCCTGGCCATAAGAAAATATTATTTATGGCGTTGCTGCCTGCAGCTCTTTTATATTATAATTTGGGAAAGGAAGTTGCTGTTCCCACCAGCGGACAAAGAGTAGCAGAAACGAGGATGACGGCCTTCTGAAGGAGGGGAAAAAAATAAAAATAAGAGGCCAGGCTGAAGCAAACCACGAAGCTGGGCTTGAATTGCCACACTCCAGAACAAACTCATCCTGGCATTGCCGGCGGTTGGGTCGGAGGCTGTAACGGAGCCGGAGCCTGAGCCCGGCACAGCGGTGACTCCCTCGGTACGCCCCTGCTCCGCGTTACATATGGTCCTAAACGTTTGCAGATCAGGGTTTTCTTCACGGGCTAACGCACGCTTGTTTGCTCATGCCTTACTCAGCCTAAACTCCTATTGAACTCAATTAAGGCTGTCATCTCCAGGAGCAGTCAATGTCATTTTTGCCCAAGTAAGGGATGAGTAACGAGTGCTCCGAAGGGCCCGTGGAGAATAGCAGCCATCTTGTTGCAGTTTTTGGTCCAGCTTTCTTACAAGTTAGCATCAGGCCAAGGGTGGAAGAATGCGATAGGGCTCTATTAATCACACACAAGCTCTGGGTGCGTTGGAGACTGGCGCTTGACGGGCTGCAGCGTTGGCTGGCTTGTCCCAAAACGCTTCAATGCAACCCAGCTCGGCACGAAAATTAGAAAAATCTGTTTCTAGAAGGGATGGGATGTGAAGAGCATCCCTTCTCCAAGCAGGGCGCCGGGAAGATCCCTCCACTTGATTTACCTCTATGGGTTTCGGGTACCGCGGCACAGGTCCTTGGCAGTGCTGGACCCCGTGGCCGGTGATTTTTGCCGTGTTTTGCCCGTATTGGGGCCGCGGTTCCTGAAGTCGGGCTGGCTCGTGGCCAGGGACTCGGATGCGATCAGCCGGCTGCGGCTTAGCGCGTTACCACCCGTGGGCTCGCTCCGAGGAGTGACCCCGGCCTGGCTCCTGGCTGGCTTCCCTTGGGAATCCCCATCCTGGGTACCGCGGGGTCAGCTGGGTGTCCGGGAGAGACTGGGAATCTGCGCGGTGGTGGGGTGTGGGGGGTGTGTGTGGGGAGGAGGAGGGGGATGAAGGCGTCTGGATGGGGATGAGGAGGGGGATGAAAGCATCTGGATGGGGATGAGGGTGTTAGGATAGGGATGAGGAGGGGGGTGAAGGTGTTCAGAGTGGGATGAGGGTGTGAAACTGAAGATGAGGGGGATGAAGGTGTGGGGCAGGGCATGAGGGTGCCCAAAGGACAATGAAGGTGTGTGGAAGGGGATGGAGGTGAGCACAGGGATGAAGGTGAGCACAGGGGGGGTGAGGATGTGTGGAGGGGGATGAAGATGTGCAGAAGGGGATGAAGGTGAGCCCACAGAACCCTGGCTGGCTGGGGACAGGACGGGACAGCAGCACCCTCATACCCCAGCCCGGGGCTGCATCCCGGGGCTGCGGGCCGGAAAGGGAGGAGAAGGAGGAGGAGGAAGGCTCCTAGAGGGCACTCCCGGAGTCCGAGCCGGGCTCCAGGGCTGCCTTTTCCCAAAAATAAAACCCCTTCGACGGAGGGGAAGCCCCGCAGCCCCGGGACACGGGCAGGGAGGGAGGAGGGGAG
>VZZY01024408.1:250656-261215 GCA_013400335.1 Eurystomus gularis
AGGCGTTATATAAAAGCGATAACCCAGCCCCGGCTGCCCCCCCGGCCCCGGGGGGTGAGGGGTGGTCCCGGGTGGGGTGTGGGGGGGCCACACGCGTGTCACGTTACATGTGTGTGTCACACGCATGGAGGGGATGACCACAGGCTGAGTGTGTGCGAAACACTTTGTGCCTCGTCATAGGGGCGCATTGCTAACGAGGCTGCAATTAGGGGTATAATTTTCAGCAGTGTGTCATCTTTGTTGTTATTATTATTATTATTGTTATTATTTTATTTTTACACCCGCCTTGCGTTTTGGGGTGGTTGTTTTTTGGTTTGGTTTTTTTTTTTCTCCCCGAACCCCCTCAGAAGGGAAACGAGGCCAAGTCCTCGCAGTGCCGCCCGCCCCCCAAAACCGCTTCAGGCCCTATGTGGCGTGTTTGGCCGCTGCCAGCTGAGTTAAAAAAGAAAAACAAGACATATTTTGGGGAGAAAACAGCTGGAAATAGAGCCAGAGGCCCTGCCAGGGTGGCGGGCACCCAGCATCCCCCCGTCACTGTTGGGTGGTTGGCGCAGGGTGGCAGGGGGACAGGCGAGGACAGAGGTTTTGGAGGGGTTTTGGTGCTTTGTGGGGAGCCGGGACAAGCTGGGCCGGGCGAGCGTCCCACCGGAGAAGCGATAATCTCCGGTGTCAGGCGCGCCGGGGTATTTTGGGCTCCGGCGTCCTCGCTCCCCTCCTATCGCTTTACCCTGCGCGGGTACGTGCGTGCCATGAGTCAGGGCTTTGGCACTGCCCGGCCACCCTGGGGGGCCCTGCCAGCGGGGCTGCCACCCCTTCCCCCCATCAGTTTTGGGGTGCTCATGATGATGTGTGGAGAATTGGGGCATTGCCAGGTTGGTGACCCCCCCTGCTTTGGACCCGCTGTCCCTGGGGGCCTTCGTGACCCCAAAGCACTTCCCTGCTCCCAGCTTTCCGAGAGGGTCATGGGATGGGTTGTTTGGTCATGGGGTTGGTTGTTTCCTCATGGGATGGGAGGAAGAGGTCCCCAAAGTGGGGGAGGGCGAGGGCTCACCAAGGTGGCCCAATGGTGAAGCCACCAATGGGGGAGGAACGGATGGGGGGGCTGTGGGGCTGGGACCCCACTGGAGGGATGGGTGAGGGTCACTGCGGTGCTGCCCAAGCGATGTTCCCGACATTTCCCCACTGGAGAGGACGGGCACGAGGGTCTTGTTGAGAGAAGGCGCTGGGTTTGGCCCTGTTTGGGTTTGCGGGGCCGGCGTTCCCATGGGAAGGGGCTGCGGATGGGTGCGTGGGAGCAGCCCTCCCCTCCCAGCTGGGTGACATGGAGCAGACGTCCCTGTCCTCAGGGGACCTCGGGCACCCAGCACCCTCCCTGGGACGGGTGCGTGACTGGCACCGCGCTGGCTTTTCTAACAAAAATAACCCTTCGAAAGCAGCAAACTCGGTGGCGAGCTCCAGCCCCTCGTGTAAGTGGCACCCGGGGGCTTGGAGGACCCTCATCCCAACCAGGGCAACTGCAACATTGAGGCTCAGCTTGGATGCTGGGGCATTTTGGTGAGCAAAGGGGTGCCGAGACGAGCCCTCCAGCAGCCATCCCACCTCTAACACCCCCTCCTGCAAAGGAACCCCACCTCCAACCTCTGTGTCCAGCAAGAAGAGGGACTTGCATCCATTTCCCGTGACATACGGTCGCCATTTATCCCAATACCAGGAAGAGCATCTCCTTGTAAGCGCCATTTAATCCCCATCTCGCCTCCACTGAGCGGGTTGGGAGGCGAGTCCTGGTGGCCCTGGCACTGTGCCGAAGGAAGGAGCCTTTTCCCGGTGGTGTGCGAGCGGGTCACGGCTCCGGGGAGGGGGTGGCAGTGGTAATCAGCTATAATTAATGTATTCAAAAGCAAGTAACCGCGCAGCTCCCGTCAAACACGTAGCGAGCACGAGGCCGGCGGCAGGTGAGATAGCAGCGTGAGAGGTGGGCGCACACAGTGGCTGGAAACAGGGGGAAACGGGCAATTCTGGGCTGTTTGTAGGAAAAAAAGGTGTTTTCCTGCCTTAATATCTCTTCTCCTGTCCGTGGGAGTGGAGGATGGAGGGGAAGAGGATGGGCTGCAAAGCCCTAACCAGGGGTGCCGCCAGGATTTGCGTGGCAAGAGCCAACCCGGGGCTCTTCGTGGGGTCGGATCCCTCTGTCCATCAACGGACAGGATGGATGCTGTCCAAAACCCGTCCCATCTCTAGGAACTTCTCTCTCATTGAAGCCTTGATGGCCATCACAGGGGAAACCGCCATGGTGTCTGCACCACCTTGGTGGTGGATGGGAGGTAACCAAACACCTTTGATGTTGGGAGCTGCCATCCCAGGGGGATTTGCTGGGTGGCCAGACCATGCTCTGAGCTCCTCAGCCCTGTGTCCGAGGTGATGTCTGGGGTCAGTGCCCGGGCCGGGAGCGTGCCGGGGGGCCGAGCGCAGGCACCTGCGTGTTGCGGTCGGGGCAGGCACCTGAAGCGTGTGGGCGTTCGCTGCTGCCACCGTCACGTGGCGGCTTATGAAATGTTTTTTTGGAGGGAGGGAGGGAAGGTAATGATGGGGTGAGACGGCGGGGCCGTGCCCCGCGCCTGCTTGCAGCGGGCACGCGGCAGGAGCGGCCTCCCCCACCCCCCTTCCCCCCCAAACCTCTGCGATAACGCGCGGCCGGATCCTGCTGCGGGTCTGGACACGCTGCTACAACTCCCGGTGCTTCGGTTTTCCCCGCCTGTGAAATGAGAGCGAGGGGCCCCGGTGAAGCCTCCTCGGTGGTGAAGCCACCGCTCGCCTGCCCGTGGTGGTGGGGAGTGGGGGGTCCCGTGGTGCCGGGCACTGTCTCGGGGTCCCCGTGCGGCTCGTCAGGGTTCATGGTGAGCACGTGCGGCTCGGCCCTTTGGAGGTGACAGGCCGCGAACCCCATGGTCTCACCCCTGGGGGTGGCAGCTGGTGGCCCTGCAGGGATGGTGTTCATGCAGGGCTCTGCATTGGCACAGCCGATGGGATCCTGCGGCCGGAGCGTCTGGAGAAACACGAGTGTCCGGTTGCATGAAGCACATCACATCCCGGCGGTGTAAATCCCACCGGAGTGTGTCCCCTCACCTGGCCCTGAAAGGATACAACGCTCCGATGTCCCCAGCGTCCCCCGTTACATGCCACAACACAGCGGGGGCACCGAAACCCAGCGGGCACCGGATGTGTCACGAGATGTGCC
Source organism: Eurystomus gularis (assembly GCA_013400335.1). Lineage (NCBI taxonomy): Eukaryota > Metazoa > Chordata > Aves > Coraciiformes > Coraciidae > Eurystomus > Eurystomus gularis. Next base: position 253,892 of record VZZY01024408.1, read on the forward strand.
AGGTCTCGGCTGGCTAAAGCCAAGCCGGGGCTCATCCTCGGCCACCTCGCAGAGGTGCAGAAGGTGACTTCAGGAGCAACACCAGGAAATGCTCCCTCGCAGGTGGCTTGCGGCTGGCGAGCGAGATGTGAGCGATGGAAGAGGCTGGTTCATCCCCTTCCCCCTCGCTGCTGGGGGGACTGAGACCTGGAGCGTGTGCTGGCAGAGCCCCCCCGGCTGCTGGGGATGGGACGGCAAAGCTGGAGCTAATTTTAGGAGGTGGGCAGAGCCTCGTGGGAAGCAGCCGGATGGATGGGATGGATGGATGTGTCGCGACGGTGCCCATGAGCATTGAGAGTGAGCACCGGGGTCTGAAGATGGGTCGAGGAGCTGGTCCCGCATCCCACCGCGAGGAAGAGCCGTGCCACCACTGATGCCCCGACTGCTGGAGGGGTGACGACTCCAGGGACACACACTGCCCTGGATGCCTGGACCCCGGTTTGCATTACCCAGGACGCTGCTGAGCCTCAGTTTCCCCGCGGCCGTCTCGCCGGCGCTCCCCCCCGGCGGGGTGCGGTGGAGGCAGGAGGGCTGGCCGGGCTCGGGGATCCTCGCCTGGGAGCGCCAAGCCTTATTATTTCCCCACGACTGTCTCCTCCTCGCTCCTCGTAAAAATTAGATCCAGCTGTTCACAATAGCCACTAAACTTCTCTCCGGAAGATGTTCAAAGTTTACAGACGCGGAGCGGCGGGGCGTGCGTGGAGGATGGGCTGCCGTTCCCATGCCAGCTCCTCGCCGCCCGCCCTTCCCCCAGAGGCAGCCAGCTCCTGCCTTCCCCCCTCCCCGGCTTAGGCAATTCGGGTTTTGGAAAAAGCACACCCGCACGCAGGCACGCGAGCCCCCGGCCCGAGCGAGCGTCGGGTTTTTATTAGCAGGGAGATCTGGGCGCTTCGCAGGCCGGGAACAAAGATCTGGGTGTAAGACCCCGTGTTTTCCCTGCCTGCTGCTTGGTGGGCGCGTTGGGTTGGGTGCTTGCTTGGTGCTCCCTTGGTGCCTGCGCTCATCTATGGCGTGGGTTTGGGCTCCGGCTCTTGCGTGGGGTGCCCGCTGTGCCCGGCTCGCAGCCTTGCCTGGGTGGCATCAAGGAGCAGAGGGTCAGGCTCTGGCTCTGATGGTTGGATGTCGAGCGCATTGTGGCTCTCTGGCACTCACGGGCCATGCTTCTTGCTGGAGTTCCTCCTTTTACCCGGAATACTGCCTTCGGGTATTTTTAGCAACTTTCCTCCCCGAGGATTCCAGAGCAATTTTTCAATCTGCGGGAGTCCCTGTGCCCGTTTCCAGCTCTCAGCTCGGGCAGGGGCCAGAGGTGCTGGCAAAGGTGATGCTCTGCCACGAGCCCCCGGCGTGCACCAGGGTTTGCTCACCGGGATGGTCTGGAGTGATTGCACGTAGCAAAATGGGGCTAAACCAAAATATCCCTTTCTGGGAATAAATCTCTGATGCGGGTTGTGTGGGGCAGCACATCCTGCATTAAATGCAGGACCTCAGCTTGGTGCTGAGGTGACCTCCTCGCAGGGGTGACAGTGGCCAGGTGACATCACTGTGCCACCTTTTGCCCCAGAATCTGGCACCCAGGGCCATCTCAGTGGCTCAGTTGGGACGGTAACACCTGACAGCCCCCCTCTGCCTTGTGTCTGGAGTGTCTGGGGGGGGAATCAGCTCTTGAACCCCCCCCCACCCCACTGGTTTCTCCTCCCGGTTGCTCCGGTGGGGACCGCGGTGGTGCCGGCTCCAGCGGGTGCCACGGGGCGGGCAGCGGGCGCAGCTGCTCCCCGGGCAGGGTTGGGTTTCGCGGGGGTGGAAGGCAGCCGGGGGTGGGTGTGAAAGGCATTGCAGCCTTCGTCCTCCTCCTCCTCCTCCTCGCCTGGCAGCCGGCGTCCCCCTGGAAGTGGTTTTTCCTGGCCCTGCTGCCATGGCATAAAATGGAGTCAGCAGCACCCAAAACTCTTCCATGGGGATATTTCTCCTCCCGGGAGCAGCTCCGAGGGCTGGCAGGGTACCCGGGACACTGTCCTACTGCAGGCTGGGGGCTGTCTGGCCCTAGATATCCCCTCTGGCATTTCCCTCACCCCACAGACCCTTGGCTTCCCCGTGGAACAAGCAGTGCTGGGAAACCCCGGGGACTTGGGGCCTGGTGGCCACCCTGAGCTCGCCGTCAGTGGGAGATATCCCGGGATGGGCGTATTTTGGTGTGGGAGCAAAGTGAATTCAAGAGTCCCCAGCGGGTGCCGTGCCCAGCACTGGCCGTGCCACGGGCCACCGATGCTGGGGGTGCCACAGGCTGGCCGTGGCCATGGCCCGTCCCCAGCAGGCCACTCCAAGCCTGTTGTTTCCATCCAGCTCGTTTCATAATGCAGAGAGCAATTAATGCTGCAAAAGCTTTCTATTGATGCGCTGCTGGGTGAAACGCCCCGTCCTGGCTGGGCAGGGCGGCCGTAATTGGGCCAGGGAGGGAGGCTGGGTTACGGTGTCCGTCTGTCCCCTGCCCTCAGGTCTTGAGCCTGGAGGTTTGTGCAAAACCGGCTCAGGTTCTCCAGCAGCCGAAACCCAGCTGTTGTCCTACCGGGGCTGGAGGAAGAGGAGGAGATGGAGGGGTTGGTTTGTACACCCACAATTCTGCTGTTAGGAGAGAGCATCAGGGGTTTGCCTGGTCCCCTCCCTCCTCCCTGGCCAAATTTTTCTGGGGGCAAATCGCTCAAGTTTCGTCGAGTGATTTCCTTGTCCCGTTTGGGATGAGGGGTCTGAGCATCCTTCATCCTCGCGCCGCTGAGTGAGGACTGGCCGCATCCCTGCTGGGCAGGGGCTCGGGGCTTCACGGGGATCTGGGGACCCTTCGGCTGCGGGGCTCTTGGGCACACATGCCCGGGTGACCCTGGCAGCACCGTGGACCCCGGTGGGATGCTGCCACGTGGCCTTCTGCGGTTTCCCCGCTCCGATTGCTTCCTGAGCCGCCCGCCAAGCCGGAAAGGACAGGAAGCGATAGATGGGAGGAAATTAGTCGGGCTGTCTCATGGGGAGCTGGCCTGGCTCTGCACATGGGGCTCTGCCACCACCCGGGTCCCCAGCCCATGCCAGGGGTCCCTTCGGTGCTGGCCATCCCCATCAGGAGGTGCAAAGCTGGGTGGGAGGGAGCAGGGCGGCCGCCCTTCCATTCCCTTCCCGAGCCGGGGAATCCCTCGCCGCAGCCGGAGAACTGTTGGAAGAGGAGCACGATGTAAACAAACCTCCTTCCACCACCCGCCTCGCCGAGCCAGGTCTGCTCGGCTGCCGCCCGCCTCGATGGGTGCTGGTTGTCCCCAGGACGGTGTCCTTGGTGGGACTGGGGCAGGCCATGGGGCAGAATGTTCCCAAAGGGTCCCTGGGAGAGCTGCCAGGAGCGCGGGGTTCCTGCGGAAAGCACTTGGCCATTGCGTGAAAAGTGCTGTAGGGTCAAAAGCGCCCGAGCCAACAGTGTCCAGGTTCTGTATGTGGTGGCACAGGACAGGGCAGCACCTTCCTGGAGCATCGTGGCCTTTCTGGGGTCCCCCCGTTAATGACCCCTACTCAAAATGAGGAGCACATTAACGAGGGCCCTACAAGTTGCTGTCAGACCCCCTACCAGCTCTGTTGCTGAGCCCCAATGTGCCAGGGGGTGCAAGGAGGAGCTTGGGTGCCCAGCTTTGGGGTTCGCTCCTTTGGGGTGCCACGGAGCCTCTTGACGTCCCCAGTGAGGCCAGAGTAGCTTTCTGGCCCCAGCATCCCTGAGCCCTCCTGCTCAGCACCAGCGAGGATGGGGGCTCCTTGCCCCCTGGGGTGTGGGTACCAGCGATCATGGTGATGGGGAGGGGGTGATGGGGGCCTTGCCCGTCCCCCCGCCGGGGCTGGCGCGGGCGGTGGTGCTTTGCTGGCGCGGGTGCGCGGCTGAGCACCGTGCTGTGCCGTGCCTGCCCAGGCTTGTCCCTGAACTTTTATCCTTTTGCCGTGGGGTCTGGGGGCAGGGAGGAGGGCTGGATCACCCCGGGCCCCCCGCATGGGAAGGTGGGATGGAGCTGGGATGCAGCCGGACCCCCCCCCTCATCTTTGCGGGGTCTGTTGGTCTCCCCAGTGTCCCCAGCACTGCAGGGGATTGTCCCATGGGGTCCTGGGGCTGCCCTGCCATGGGTTGGGGGACCCCTGGTTAAGGAGGGGACCTTGGGCTGCTCTGCCCCACACCCTCTCCCCCCGGGTGGTGACAGCTGGAGACATGCTCTGGCAGACGCTGGTGGCCATGTCCCCTGCTTCCCCAGTGGTTCGAGGGGATGCTGGGGCAATAACCACCCCCTCCAGTTTGGAGAAGGCAGGAGAGCTGTGCCCAGGAACGGGTGACATGCTGCTGGCCATGGGACCAGCCTGGAGAGCAGAGGTGGCTGGGGCCAGCAAGGACCATGTCAAGAGATGCAGTGACAGTGGCCAAGGTGGGGCTGGCCAGTGTGGTGGGTGCCAGGCCAGGCAGGTGCTGGGGCATCTCCCCTGTTCTTTGCCACGAGCCCCGGTGTATCCAGGACATGGGGGTTTGGAGCGTTGCCTTGTGGTGCACGAGATGGGGCAACGCTTTTGGGGCTGAGCACTCTGGGGAACGCAGCGTTCCCCCCAGCTCGGTGGCATGGGACAGGGATGGGGACAGGGGGGCTGCCCTGTGCCTGGGGGCTTTGCCAGGCTGATGGGCACGTCTGCCCATGTCACAGCCCCCAGCTCTGAGCACTCATGTCCCCGTGCTCCCAGCGCTCTCCCCTGCACACCCCTGACCCGATCCCTGTCAATGCTGGTTGTGCTGGTCCCAGCAGCACCCTACTCCTGCCCTCGGCACCCAGCCCTGGTGAGGTGCCCACCGCTCTGACCACAGCCGCTGCCTCCAAAGTAACTCCCACCAGAAAACACCCACCTCCCGAGCACCCTTCTCTCTTCGCAACCCTCCTCTTTGCTTTTGTGGGCTTCCAAGAGGCTACTCGTTGTTTTTCCAGGCTCCCCCAGCCCCAGGCAGCTCTGGCTGAGCAGGCAGCTGCCTGCAGCCCTGCTGCCTGCACAAGCCCTGGGTCTGCCTCTTGCCCCCCCACTACATGGTGCCAGGGCCGAGCTCTGCGAGCCCGTGGGAGCATCGTTTCCTGGCACAGCCTTGGCCTTGCGGGGAGATAAGGGCTGCGCTGGCAGCATCCTCCCCTGCCTGCTGCAGGCACCCATCCTGCACCCACTGGGAGACCTCACAAGGGTGTAACCCCCCCTCCAGCACCCTCCAAAGCCTTGGGCTGGAGCGTGGCACCCCAGCCAGGAAGGGTGCAGAGGGGCACGGGTGCCAGCCAGCATCCCTGCTCACGGGCAGCGAGCATCCCCACGGGGGACGAGCATCCCCACCGCCAATTGCTGGTCTTGAGATCCTCAAACCCCGCTGAGATGCCTGCACCATGGGAAGGGGTTTCTCGCCATGATCCCAGGGAGCAGCTGGGAGGCAGGAGCTGGTGACATGTTTTCTGGCGGGTCCGGTCCCCTCCCTGCCCGGAGCAGGTCTGGCCAGCGGGCTCTCCGTGGCTGGCCAGCCATGCCGGTTCCTAATTGCTCGTGTTGTTGGTGTTTTGTAAGGGCTGGGTGGAGCGCGGCGCACGGCCTTGCGTCAGCGGGGCCTTGCACCCTCCCTCCAGGAAACCCAATGTCTCTCTGGCCAAAAGCAGGTTCCGTGGAGGAGGAGGAGCAGGAGCTGCTTTCTCTCACCTTGGATGGGGCCTTGGCATCATCATCCCTCCTCTCCCAGCTTCCCTGAAATAAGCTGGACTGAGGTTTCCCTGCTGGGGGTGGCTGGAGGTGCTGGGGGGAGAAGTGTGCCATGGGCAGGGTGTGTGGGCAGTGCCTGGCACGGGGATGGTGACCCTGGGCACTGGTCATGCTGCTTGTTCCAGGATCCTGCCTGCAGTGGTGCAACCAGCCCGGTAGACCTGCTCTCAGCCCGGTAGACCTGCTCTCAGCACTGTAGCTTCATCCTTGGCCTCATAGCTTTGCCTTTGGCCCTATAGCATCACCCTTGGCCCCAAAAGCACCCGTCAGTTGGGGAGCACAGGGGGTCAGGGTTGTCCCTGCAAAGCCACCCCTCAGCACCAGCCTTTGGGGCTTTCTTCTCTTGGGGTGAGCTGATGGCAGCCCCATGGTGCTGGGGGTCTTGGGCTGCCGTGGGGTCCCAGGCCAGTGTGGGCTCTGGGGTCACAGTGGGGTCTGGGGGCTGTGGGGTGTTCAGGCTGCTGTGGTGCAGCTGGGGGGTCTCTGGTACCCCCATGTCTGGGGGGTCCTGGGCTGCTGGGGGGTCTTGGGCTGCTGTGGTGCAGCCAGGGCCTGGCACCCACCTGAGGCAGCCACATGCCCCATTGGGATGGAGCCTGGCTGCTGTGGGGGTGAGGTGGGGGGTCCTGCCAGGGCCATCCCCGTGTGCCACCCTCGCTGTCCCTGCCCAGCACCTCATCCCAGCATCCCCCCACCCATCCATCCCAGTTTGGACAATGCATCCCTCCCAGGGGCTGCTCCAGGGAGCACCCTGGCAGCAGGGACAGCTGAAGAGCTGTGGGACAAAGGGTGTCGTGGGACTTGGGGTGCCACAGGACCTGGCATTCCATGGGGCTTGGGGTGCTCCAGGACTTGAGGTGCTCTGAGACTTGGGATGTTGTGGGACTCGGGGTGTCAGGGGACTCAGTGCCACAGGGCTCGGGTTGTCATGGGACTTGGGGTGCAGCAAGACTTGGTGTTCCATGGGACATGGGGTGCTGAAGGACTTGGGGTGCTGTGAGACTTGGGGTGTCATGGGACTCAATATGCTATAGGACCCGGGGTGCTGCGGGACTCAGGGTATCGTGGGACTTGGCATGCCAACAGACTTGAGGTGCTGCAGGACTTGGGGTGCCATGGGATTCAGGGTGCCACAAGACTTGGGGTGTCATGGGATTCAGGGTGCCATGAGACTTGGCGTTCTGTGGGACTCGGGGTGCTTCAGGACTTGGGGTGCTGCGGGAACTGGGATGCCCAGGACTTGGCGTGTTGTGGAACTCAGTGTGCCAGAGGGCTTGGCGTGTCGTGGGACTCGGGGTGCTGCAGGCATTGGGGTGCTGTGGGCCCGTCCGGCACCGCTGCCGCCATCCCTCCCTTGGCCGGCTGGCTCGATCCTACAATCCAGTTCTCCTTATTTGGCCACAGCGCTCGGCAAGAGGGGGAGCGACGGGCGGGGGGGACGGCGGGCAGGGCGGGCGGCGGGGACCCGAAGGGGCTGACATCACATCATGGCGAGGGAGCGAGA
>VZZY01024409.1:600-72756 GCA_013400335.1 Eurystomus gularis
CTCCCAAGGGACTTTGTCAGTCAGTCTTCTGAACAGGTCAAAGTTTGCCCTCTGGAAGTCTAAGGTGGCAGTTTTACTAACCTCTCTCCTTGTTTCTCCAAGGATCGAAAAAACTCAATCATCTCATGATCGCTGTGCCCTAGACAGCCTCCAACCTTCACTTCCCCCACAAGTTCTTCCCTGTTCACAAGAAGCAGGTCCAGGAGGGCATCTTCCCTGGTCGGCTCACTTACCAGCTGTGTGAGGAAGTTACCCTCCACACATTCCAGGAACCTCTTGGATTGTTCCCTTTGTGCTGTGTTGTATTCCCAGCAGATACCTGGGAGGTTAAAGTCCCTCACAAGAACAATGGCAAGTGACTGCAAGATTTCTCCCAGCTGCTTACAGAAAGCTTCATCCACCTCACTGCTTTGGCTGGGAGGTCTATAGCAGAATCCCACAGTGATATCAGCTTTATTGGCCCTTAGCCTAATCCAAACACTCTCAACCCCGTCATCACTATACTTGATTTCTGAGCTCTCATAGCATTCTCTAACATACAGGACCATTCCACCGCCTCTCCTTCCCAGTCTATCTCTCCTGAAAGCTTGTAGCCATTGATTGTGGCACACCAGTCGTGTGAGGCATCCCACCACGTTTCTGTGATAGCCACTATGTTATAGTTTTCCTGGTACATCATGGCTTCAAGCTCCCCCTGTTTGTTGCTCATACTGTGTGCTTTGGTATAGATGCACTTCAGATGAGCTGATTTTTCCAATACCTTTTTGTGAGTGTGGGCCTCATTTCCTGTCAGACCCTTCTCAAGTGCTTCCGTGATTTCTAAATGTCTATCCCTTCTCTCAAATGAAATGGCAGAGCAAGAGTCCTCGCTAGTCCACCATCCTTCAAGCCCTGGCATTCTTCCCTTGGGTTTATTCCTATCAGGCCCAATTATCTCCCCTTCCCTCTTCATACCTAGTTTGCCAGCTTAGAATCCTGCTGAGTGTGTTATTGTGTAGTACAGACCTAAAACCAGTGCTTCTGGTTTGCGAACAAATGTGAATGTTTGTTAGCACTTCCCTCTCTTTAAGTCATAAGAGGATTGGAATACAGTAACGGGGTATTTTGCTGAGACAGGATGCTTCATAAATTATACTGCAGAGAATACCACCAAAGAGCATCTAATTGAGAGCAACAGCCATGCAAATGACCAGAACATTGGACATCTGGATAAGCCAGTGTCTCATCAAAGGAGTAAGTGCACAGTGTGCTGACTGATCTCTGATCTCACAGCTGGCATGCACCATACCTTATCAGCTTACTTTTGAGAGAGGTGATTTGCTAATACTGTTGAAGAGAGGTTATGTTGCTGCTTAGTTGGCCCTATTTATTCTCTATGGAATTAGGTACAATTTACTTCGTGGTCAACAAAATAAATCCATGTATATCTCTAACTAGACCTTTCTTTTAAAAGACATCAGACTATGCACAGTGCCTTGTTGAGGGCTTTTTTCAGCCTTTTCCTTATTGCTGAAATACTGTAAGAGATGCAGTTGCTGGATACTACAGCAGAAGCAGTGTGTCACTCTCTCCTCTTCTGGGGAAGATACAGCCATGCTTGCTGCCGGTCAGTTGAAGTGGATTCCCAAGAGTGCAGAGAAATCTAGTGGTATGAGAATTGCAAAAACACACCAGAGCCTTAGACTGGCACGACTTCCAGGAAATCATCCTGAAGCAAAGCCTGCTGTGACAGCAGACTCTGTGTGTGGAAGTGTGAAATGCAGAGCTGTGCGTTGCAGCGCAGGTCTATGAAAGGGTGGCAAACATGACCTTATCTAATTCAGCGTTGTGAAACACCTTTCAGCAAGGCTAAAAAGTTTTTAGGAGATGCATCGTATGTTCTAGTTGGGTGTGCCAAGGATTAAATTCTTTGTGTATCTCTAGCTTTAGGATGTAGCTGGCATGCTGTAAGTTGACACGGCAGCTTGCAGTGCCGTGTTTGTTTTAGGTTAACGTGTCTCCCAACTGTCCATACATACATGTGCTTAAAAGCATGTCTTTTCTACAGTAGTTAAATTGATGCAGAAAAATATGTGCTGCTCGGATTGCCTGATTAGTATGAAGTTCAGCATGGTAATTTATCTGGTAAAAGCCAAATGACATCTGGTGTTGACTAAAAAAATCCTAAATTCCAAGGGTTTTGTAGCCCCATTCACTTTGGATCAGTAATTACAATGCAGTGTTACTACGTTCCATCCCCCACCGTAGTTTGCTTTCAAGAGAGAAACTATATTTACGACTAACAAAGGTAAACAATACTGCTGTTTCTGTGCCTGTCTTAATGATGGGTACCACAAGAAGTAACATCTGCAGTGAAAAGGAAAGTAGTGTAGGCTAATGAGAAAGGCTTGGCAAAAGACAGAATAAAGGCATGAATTTTTGGGACTCCTCGCACCCAGATGTAAAGAAGCAAAAAGATTAATAGCATTTTCAACTTAACCTGAAACAAAAATTAATCCAGAAAAGTTTTCCCTTTTTTCACACCAAGAACTTCTTGATCTAATTTTTTTTAAAAAATCATTTGTCTGAATATAAAATAAAAATATGCAGAGGTTTATTTTCTGCTGCTTTTGCAGCTGCTTATAGTTTTCCCTGTAAAGTTTGGGCAAGCGTCAGCAAGCTTCAGCATTGTCACCGTTAATGTTAGCAAAGAGAGAGCTTGCAGTGCATGTGCACAGCCTGAGACTCCAGAGGAATGTCTTGCTTTTTCTCCTTTATCTCGATCACATTTCAATTCCAGCTTCATTCTTATAAGAAATTAATACTTTTAGGATGGATTAGTTGAAAGAATGCGTGCTTTTTTATAGATGGCTTTATTTTGTAAATCCTAAAGGTGCATTACCAGATTGAGAAACGATATTTAAAAAAATAAATCCTTGCTTTGGTTGCAATCAATTCCACTAGCAATTGCATGAAAGGAATCTAATTCTCTTTCTGTTTGGTTGTTTTGGTTATATTTTATATCTTCCCCAGCTTGGACAGAAGGAAGTGATTTATCAGAGTGACGTTCTCCTAATAAGTTTGCTGCTGCAATGAAGACTGGCAACCCCACAGATCTCTACGGCACCTTTCACGTTGTACAGGAGATGGCTTGCTTTTCCCCAGCCTTCTTCTAGAAGTGCCAGGGAATTCGGCTGTTTAGATGATAGGTCTTCTGAAGCCAACTTCCCTCCAGCTTTCATTGCCACCTGCCGTTTCTCTGTATTTCTCTGCTTCTGTGGTAGTACGGCACTGACCAAAAATATGTTTCCCGTAAGACCTTAGAGCTGCTTGAAACAGCTTCTCTTTGAGATGGGAAATTCCTTGCAGATACATATGCTAAAAAGTGGCCTTGACCTCCTCTGGAGTGACTGAGGTGAGAGTCATTCACAAAACATCATGTCCTCCACACCCAAATCTGAGCCCCATAGAAGTTAGTGGGTCAGATTGCAAAACTGTCATTCCACATACCCTTATTCTTCAACCCAATTTGCAAGGTTTTAGCTTGTAACGTAGTTCCACAACCTGTGCTTCCTTTGACTTCATTATTGCCATCACCACGTAGTTGTGTAGCACAGTGCTGCTGTGTTTGACTGTGAGAATAATTTGGGTATGTTTTAATTTCTGTCTTCATTGGAATTCAAGCGTGATAGTTCATGAAGGCTTTTTTACTGCTATATACCCTAGATTTTAGCTTCTTATTTGACTAAATATTTGAAACTTGTCCAACTGTATCTGTTCAGTCAATCTGTAGTATTGTAGTATTGTTTTAGTGACCTTTTCAGTTCCTCTAGTGACATTTTTGTTTGAAATTGTTTGTTTTCCATAGTAAAGTATTTAAAACTTAGCAGCCTAGTGGTGTGAAGTTCTGCTGCTATGAGCACAGGCTGGTGGTTCCTTGGTTTGCTTCATCCAAAAATGCCAAGGAAGGGTAATTATATAAAACACCTTTTCATGTTCTGATGCGTACTCAAAACCAGACTTCTCACTGCATGGCATTTAAAGCATATTGGGAAACTTTCCCTACCTGAGAGAACCTGAAACAATTATTTTTGACGTGTTGTGATAAGTGGCTGCCATTAATTGGCTGTGAAGTGGATATTAGAGCAGCCAAGCCTACTTAAATGACCCCTGTGACACAGGGGAAACAGGCATGCAGTTGTGTAACATTCAGGTATCATCCCAAGACTCTGAAGTGTAGGAAGCAAGAGAATTCAACTTCAGTGTAACGGAGGACAACTTTGCAGCTGGAGTACAGCCAGGGAGTTTGCAGGCTACCAGGAAGCCATCTTAAGGCAAGTAAATCCTACTCTGTCAAGGCAGGGACATCTCTGGCTCCTCTTATTCTTCTAGTAGTGAATACACAGCCTTCCTCTCCAATTTCCTCTAAAAATGCCTTTGCACTTCCCAGGAGCAGCCTCAGAGAAGTAGGGGTAATATGCAACAGCTTGGTAGCATTCAGTCTGGAAAAGACAGCTGCTTTTTTATGGGTCTGTGGATTCAGTGGGAGTGAATGTAAATATAGCAGTTAATGTTCTCTCACGTCTCTGCTCATCTAATGCCATCTGCTTTGTGTCCATTCATTCACACTGGTGCCAAAACATGTTTCTGGAACAGGTTATTTGTACATCAGCGGGCTTGGTCCCTGACTGTTAGGTGAGAGCGAAGATGTAAACCGTGCAGTATGGGTAGGCAGGTGAACTCTTAAGTTTTAATGTGGCTATTTATAATCGGCTGTTGCCAATAGTTGCTGGTCAACAGGGTAACAGTAACAGATATAAGATGTTACTGCTTCTGGTGGTGGTGCAGGAATGGGAAGAGCACCGTTGAGCCTCAGAGAAGCCAGGATTCCTCTGGTTCCTCAATCCCTTGTCAGCAGCTGTGGGAACACCAAACTTTGAGCAGAGTTTATTGGAAATCAGGTATTTATAGAGCTGGGACCTAGATGTGGTGCAGGTGCTTTAATCCTCCCACTCCTTGATCTGTCTTTATTTTACAGGAGTGAGAAATGTGTCAGGCAGGATTATGGCCTTCTCTATGTGCATATGCATATTGTCACTGTAGTTGTATCAGTGCACTATTAAATATGGGGTGGGGTTACATGTAGGCTCAGTTATACTCACACAAACATGTTTATGTGACATTCTTTGATTCTTTTTTCAAGGTAGGGGTGTATTATATGTACAGGGCATCTTGATTGCACTATAACTGCAGCCACCCAAGCAGCTGTTCTAGCTGTAATTATTAAGGTTTAAACCATAACACTTAGCACTAGCCATAGTTTTTGTGGCAGTACAAATCTGCATATGAATTGGACTTTGGTCTGAGGCTTTGAGTCTACATTATCTTCCAAATCCAGCTGTACATGTGGAAAAAACACTATTCTCAGCTTTTCACTCTGGTTTCCACCAGAGCTTAGTCTCTCCCCTGCGATCTGCCAGCAGAATTCTTTGTGCAATCCCTCCCTCTCTTGTTTCTAGGATAAATCAATCTGATTAGTGCAGACCAGAGTTCAGCATAGCAGTCTGATTTCACCAGATGCTCGGCAGAAGGCTTGAAATGGCGTTTTGTGGGGAGAGAGGAACAGTAACTTGCAGCAGAGGGATACCATTGAGCCTGTGAAGTTAATGTCTTCCACCAGCACATCTGGATCTAGGAACAGAGGTCTGCCTGCAGCTGTCCATGTATTTAGAGGAAGGTTATTCTCTTCCTGCATACATGGATGACACGGCATTGCTTGATTACCTGTCACCCTTGAGTGAAAGCGAATACAGCATTTGATGTAAATGCTCTTTTTGAGTGAAAGTGAATACAATCTCAATGATACATAGTCAGCATTTCCTCTGCAGTCATTCAATCACGCCTGATTTCACACTAGTACATGTGTAGGATTAAAGCATCGTATATGTTTATGTACAGATTGTCTGCTTGCAGTAGATAAGCTTTAAGATAGCCAAGTAAGTTGTGTTCTTCGAAAACACAATGTAGCATTGTGAACTGTATGTGGTAGCGTTTCAAAATCGGTCTAATGTTCAAAGAAGACAACAGTAAAATGTCTCGGTTTTGATCCTGGTGGTGGAGTTTTGTTCTTTGTTGTGCAATGGAAAAGCAAAACCAGAGCAGTCATTTCAGGATGTGTTCTTAGGTTTAATAGGTTCATTTCTTCTGCTGAAACTGAAGCATATATAACTACTTTCAACCCACTATTTTCCTTTATAATTATGTAGAAGTAAACAGAAGTACAATTCCCTCTCTAATACCGAAGAGAACTTCTATAGTATATCTTCCACCTACTTTTGTTTAGCTCGTGGGAGAGATGTAGGTATTAGAAACTGTATCCTCAGCTTTCAGGGACATACACAGAGATCTTTATTTATTCACAATTTACTTGTTCCCCGTTAAAGGGAATACAAACATAAGAACAGTTTAAAAGTTTGTATTACACCATGGGAGTACATCTTTTGGCAGGTTGTTTTCCTGTTCTATAGAAATAAGGATCTGACTTCTTCTCTGGTTCCTGCAGCTGATTGAAAGATTGAACTGCTTTTCCTTTGCTTAGCTGAGAAAATAATTTTCTTTTAGTGCTGCATTACCTCTGTCTGTTGTCAGCTCTGCAAGACAGATTGTATGTACTGGACTTCAAGACTGCATTTCTTTAAAATATATATTACCTGCTTCTAGTCATGCTTCTGCTTCTCTTAGAGCAGTCGTCTGCTCTGCCTGCTCACCTAGTGTTACTGCTTGGGTAGAAGAGATTTCTTTTCAGCAGCTTCTGCCATCTGGAACTTCCTTCTCTTATGTCCCTAGTTCATTAGGTCTCCATAGCTTTTAAAATACTTTCTGAGATGATAACTTTTTTTCTTCCATGTGTTACTTCTCAGTGTTTGACTCTGTGACTGGATGCTTAATTCAGTATGAAATGCCCTTACCCTGCTGTTTTCCACGAGATTTTTTTGTATGAAGTTGGGAAAATGCTTTGAGGAACAGTGTGATGAAACCACAGAACAGGTTGGAAGGCACTGTTAAAGATAATTTGGTCCAACCTTCCTGGCATGGGCAGGGACATATTTCACTAGACCAGGTTGCTCAAAGCCCTATCCAACTTGGCCTTGAACAGTTCCAATGATGGGGCATCTCCAGTTTCTCTGGGCAACCTCTGGGCATGACTCACCACTCTCATCAGAAAAATGTTGTTATGTCCAATCTAAACCAACACTATAAAATAAAATATTATTAGAAAATTTCAGAAAGACTGAAACCTATAACCTCGTAACTACCTTCTCCCTACTGAGGAAAGAATATTGCCAGCCTCTGATTTTGTAGCTTACAGTAAAAGAGTTTCCACCAGCACAGTGCTGCTGTTTCACTCTCCTGTGTGGGTGTACGTACAAATTTTTCACAGTCACAGAATGGCTGAGGCTGGAGGGCACCACTGGAGACTGCCCCATCCAACCCCGCTGCTCAAGCAGGGTCAGCCAGAGCCGGGGGCCCAGGGCTGTCTCCAGTCAAGTTTGGAATATGCAAAAGACGGATGGAGATTGCACAACTTGTCTGAGCAACCTGTTGCAAAGTTTAACCACATAACTACACTCCCAGGATGGTTTTCTCAGTCCTTACTACAGTTCCCATGTAGTCTGGAGTATGCTTAACAGTTTGAGATTCTGCATTTTCCCATTTTCTTGGGAAAGCTAAGAGACCGCAGCTTCTAGAACAGAGCATCACAATCTGGATTTCTTAACTAGCCCTGGCTCCAAAAGCTTTTAACAAAGTTGTTGCTGCTTTATTGTTTACAGAAAATGTGATCTTGTGAGATGTGTCATTTGTATGCCCGTGGTGCTCTGCTGCTCCCTTTGTATTGATATCTCTTCAAGTGCTTGAAAATGTGAAGTTTGTTCATTATCCAGAGGTCTTAGCAGCTTCTGGCTCTGTGGAGTGCTGAGATGCACTTGATACTTTGAGATAGGATAAGAATATCATCTTCAGAATTAATTGAGAGAAAATTAAAAAGCAATGTCTCCTGTCATAGAAGTAAGGATGCTAGAGTACAAAAATAAGTTCTTAATGATGGATTAATATTAGCTATCCTGAGTGCTTTAAGAAGGGGACAACAGGCTGAGGTAGGATCAATAAAAATCCTTGAATAAACTGATTAGAGAACTTACTTTTATTACGAATTTAGTGATAAACCTTAGTTTGTAGATCAGATAGCTGTTTGGCACATTATTTCAAAGTGTGCTAGTAGCAGTAAAATACTGGATTTGCAGACTTTGCTGAGAGTTGCTACTAGACCTGGAAGAGGTGAATAGTTGTCTGTCATGCTGAGAAGGTATTCTAATAGATGGAGAACTGCTTAGTCCCAATTTCCCAACATATAGTAATTAATTTATTAAGCAGAACATATGGTTTACTACTCTTTAAAGATCCAAGAGCATCGACAGTAACTGCTATGATAAAGAAATATTTTGTATGCTTCATATTGAACTTTGGATAAGGTGGAACTCGTAAGTGGATTAGTTTAATTCAGTTTTGTTCTCAAACACCTTCATGTGTTGCAGGTGTTTCATAAACAGCTTGTGATTTCCATGAATTATCCCTTTTTATGTTGGCTGTGTCAACTGTAGGGATGATCTAATGTGTTCTTTTCTTCCACATTGGTAGTAAATATAAATACAGGCAGTGATAAATGATTCCTTTTGATGTTTTTCAATTTATTAGGTAGTAGAGGAGCCTGGCAGTCCAGGGAAACATTATGTTGCAAATAATCCTCTCAAAGGAGTGAAAAAGTGTATTTCATGCATTATAAAATATTGCAAGTAGTCAAATTAAACAAATATATCCACTCTAATGATACCTCAAAACTGTGTATCAAAGGAGCCTGCAATCTCTGGTAGAAAAATCTGCTTAAAATTTTTGATCTTTTGTACTGAGATGGTTATTGCTCTCCTTGATTTCTCTTTTTCTTCCTTGCAATGCAAGGACAAATTTCTCACCTTGTTAAAGTCAATGTGAGTTTTGTCTTTGACTTAACTGGTGTCAGTATTTCATCCCTAGCCTCTATTACTTATCACTCTTCCGCATTGGTAATATTTTACATTTGCTATTAATTATGCATCTGTAGCTATTCATCTGAGTGACTCAATCATAGGAAAGGTGACAGGCATATTGATTTTCCTTTCATTTTATGACTTTGAGGGTGGGAGACTTAGGCCTAGTGGATAAATTTCACTACATGATGAGTAGTCTCTAGCTTTTACAATCGCCCTTGGATGAGCTGAAATAAATGTTTTTGATGTAGCAACTTAGTGTTGGGAAATCCTGATTGAGCTGAATAAAAACACTCAGTGGGAATATATCAGTGTGATGGGATTCTGATGGGAAAGCAGGCAGACTTCCACCCTGGCCAGACAGCTATTTGCTGGCCAGCTTTGCTTACAGACGTTTCTGAAAATTTACGTTCTACATGAAAAATTTTGTTTCTGAATTTTAGTTCCAGTTTGGAAGAAGAAAAGACTGACACAGACATCTGGAAGCTTTTGGGGATCTCAGTTGTCCTATCTGTACAAACCCAGCCACGTAGTAACATTGCAGCTCTGTAGCAGGTTACTGCAGTTGGTGTTGGAATAGCAAAAGAGCTGCTCAGAAAGTGACATCACTTGCGTTTTTTCTTAAACATTCTTTGGGCATAGGATCCAAAATAAACGTTTTTACTCTGTTTTGCCCTCTGTTCTGAACACTCAGTGGTATTTTGTGCTTTAATTCGATTCCTTCTAGTTGATCATGCTTAACGCATTCTTAAGTCACAGTATCAAGTAGAGTGGTGACTGAGGATCAGCTCTGAAAACCCAAACTGGTAATTGAATCTTCACTTAAGCAACTGTTGAAAGGTCTTGGAAAGAAAAAGGGGGAAGTGTATGTCTCAAATGATTTTTTTCTTGTGTGTTTTTCATGGCGTAGAAGAAACAGTTTATATTTTCAGAAAATATGTAACCTGGTAGTCTTTTTTTTTTTTGTCCTTCTATATTGGCATCTGTCCATCTCTTTTTCTGTCCTTGTGATCAGCAAAGTTCCCAATTGACTATCTGAAGCAGTCTCCTTGGTAGATGAGAATCTGGACATTTAATTGTGTTTCTAGTCAGTTAACTTTCTGAGTTAGTATCCTGCAGGTTCTGAGGAAGGCTAAACAAAACCAAAACCATGCAGGAGAAACTGCTGCATACATGTGACCAAGAACAAATGAGTTGGGACACCAGAAATCTCTTGTATTTGATAGATCACTTTCACTCTAAATAGCAGTTAGACAGGACAGTCCAGTTAGTGCACTAAAAAGAAGAGGTACATCATTTGTTATCTTCCTGTCATATACAAGTATTTTTCTTCTCCCCCTGGGTAGGTTTTTGGTTCCTGGTCGTTTTAAATTGTAAAGCATTTTTTCTTTATGACTTTGGACTTTTCCTGAGGACTTCTTATCCTGATGTTGGAATGAGAATTTCACTTACAGCAACAGCATTGTTCAAACAAGCTAATATTCAGGCAAAACAGGGAATGTATCAAAGATTTAATGTAAGCTAGTTTCAAAATACTATGAGATAGCCTTTTAAGTTGCACAGGATGAACACATTGTGCTTTGGTATTCTGGGAAGAAAAAGGTTTTGATACATGGTTCAGCAACAAGTGCAGAGCTTGAGCAAAAAGAGTAAGCTAGGGAATTTTAAGAGACATATTAGGTAGAAAAGTGGCAGGAAGATAATACTGCTCTCAAATATAGCCCCTGGCCTCTCATTATATTGGGAGGGGTAAGTGAACAGATGATTGTAATATGTAATTTCAGTTAATACAATGAAACATCTTCATTTTACCTGCAGTGTTGAGACTAATCACGGTATTGTTTTTGCTTCCTTTTACAGGTTGCCTTTTTGAAGATGTGAGAAATGCAGATACCTGTGTTGAAAACTATTCTCAAATTCATTTTCAGCAGAAATATACGGATACCTTCCAATGGTGTGACTTCTAGAAAAAATTCCACTGGCAATACAAACCAAAATGCGGTGTGGTGTGTTATTCTTCATATGTGGACGTATTTCACAACCAAAGACAGAGAGCATTAACTTTTGCATCCAGTACGTTCTTAGATGTCATTCTAAGAGTAACTTACCTGTCGCTCCTGTCACATCCGGCTGGAATGACTGCTGCAGTCTTTTCATTGCCAAAAAGAAATTATCTTAGTACTGCCTTTATCAGACAGTGTTAAGATAGTGATCCATATCTCCTTAGGAGAATTCATGGCTGCTAGCAGAGAGAGGTTTTAGAATTTTGAACATCATGGATACTAACTTAAGTTCTTTACTTCCTTTGTTCTGCTAAAGTTAGAGGTCCAGCCTTAAAATATAAAATCTTTTTTTTGTCGGACTTATATATGTATCATGTATATTGTTTCCACATTAAGGTTTACCTTCCTTCTTGAGACAGAAGGAAGACAGTTTTTGTATTCCTACACTTCATGTAGATTGTTTTTTTTTTTAAGTTGATAATGCTTTGGAAAATCAAGGTTTTATGTTTACTTGGAATAGTTACTCGGTCAACTTCAAAGAAGTGCATGTGTATGAAGACTGGCCTTGCAGAAACTGCTGGAGGTGAAAGATACTTGCAGCAAGTCAATACAGCTACTCTAAATTGTCCTTCTGTACTGTGGATGCTCAGCTGCCTTCCACAAGAGCGATAGCACATTTCTGTGGAACACAGACGGTGTTATCATTTTCCATTTTGGAGTGGATTGCTCACTTAGCTGAGGCAATTTTTGCCTCTGCTTGTCCGGGATAACAATATGGTATAAGTGCATAGGCTGAGGAGCAGAAAAGATGCTTCCTGGCATTTTGGCTCCACTTCCTGCTCATTGGGATGAACAGCTCTTGAGCTAGAAGGGAGTGATCCTTTAATATCAACTATCTCCCTTGGAGCCCTCACCCCTGCCAGTTCTTATCTCATATCTGCCTTGCCTGTCTGCAGTTGTACTTACACAGCTGCTCTTGGCAAATCAGTCAGGTACTGGAATGGTTCAGATGACCTAGTGTGACGATCCTTGTGTTCTCAAAATGTATACAAAAAGTTATCCAAAAAAGAAAAGAAAAAAAAAAAAATGAGAGACCTTGGGTATGTAGTCTGGCTTTTTCAAAGTCCATCTTTAAACTCTTAAAATAAATAGATGCTTTTCTTGGAAAACGTCTGTATTTCAGAAGAATAGATTCTGAAGGGTATAAGCTTGTCAGAGGAGTTCTTAGAAAATTCCTGAATTTCAAGGAAAGTTAACATGCCCTTTATTCATGAATTAATCACAATGTACAAGGTGACCCTGCAAAGTGTTGGACACTTTCTCTGGGTTTTACACATCCAAAGAAAAGTGGCCAAGGCTTCCCAGCACCTACTCCAGATATGGTCTTATTTTTCTGTTATTATAGTTTTCATTATTGAAGGAGGAACAAAAATATTCTGAATTTTCTGTTCGGAAACTACATTAGCTAGCTCCCAAGATATTTTGTCTATGCACCAATGTTTAGTCATTTTATAAATAAAATATATTTTCTAAATCAGTTTACTGTTCGTTCTACTTAATTTCTGTAACAGCTTCAGCTTCCCAGAATATGACTGAGCAATTTGCAGATGGAAAATATTCATATCACACAATAATACTGCAACTTTAAAAATCTTTTCCAATGTATTTAAATGACGCCATTATGGTTTTGTATGTATGGAGCAATCTTAGGTCAGAGGATATTTATGCATTTGAAGTTGAATCTCTGTCATGTCCTGCCTTATTTGGCATTATAGCCATAAAGAGTTAATCTGCCTCTGGTAATGTACGTGGTTCCAGAGTGATGACTGCAGACATTTCACCAGGAAGTACTTCTGGGGAAAAAAATGCTTCCAGAGATGAAAGACAAACCCAACCCCATCTTCCCTGGCCTGTTCTGCACCTGTAGGACCTAATGGCTTCGGTCATGCTATTACAAATGTCAGTGCTGCAGCTGGCTCAGAAAGCACATCCTGACAGAGTGCTAAGCCCGGTTAAACGTTTTAGGAGCTTGCCCTCTGCCTACGTATGCTTAAAGCTTTTCCTTGTTCTTTTTTACCCTATACATTGGTGAACTGGATCTGACTGGATTGGAGTTAACACTCTTCATAGCAGCTCATTGGTGCTGTGGTTTGGATTTGTGGCTCCAGCTGTGCTGGTGGCATACCAATGTTTTGACTATAGCTGAACCTTCTCTTTTATTTCCCACTCTTCCCCCAACTCCGTGCAATGAATAGGCTGAGGGTGGGCAAGAAGTTAGGAGAGGGAGACACAGTGGGGACAGCTGACCTCAATTGATCAAAGAGGTATTCTGTACTGTACAACATCACGCACAGCAGGAAAAACTGGGAGTAGAGGGAGAAGAGGGAAAATAGGTGTCTTCCAAGGTGGTGGTGGTTACTCAGAGGACACCTGGACGTCACTCTGCTTGTGGGAGGTGATGAATTATTGCCTTTGCATTGCTTGGACTTGTGTTTTCGTTTTGTTTTTTTTTTTCTTCACATATTAAACTCTTTCTTTTGACCCACAAGTTTTTCTGCTTGTGTTCTTCCTTTTCTCTGACTCATTATGCCGGTGGAGAAAGGGGGCAGGGAGGGGGTCAGTAAGCAGCTGGGTGGGTGCTTAGCTGTTGGCCATGGTCAACCAACCACAATTAGAAGGAGAAGTTGTGAAATCCTCAAAAGAAAAATAATAAATCTTTGTGTTCCAGCTGCCCTGTCATTTGGGGACATTTTCCTGCATGAGGTTCCTAATGGCCACAGTTGCCTGTCTGTGTCTCTATGAGGGGCAGGGCCATTTGACACCCTTAGTTGTCAAGTTTCCCTTTCCTTGGTTCTAGCTCTGAGAGGTTCTAGCTCTGAGACCTCCATTAACATTTAACCATTGACGTTATCTGTAAAATGTCAGACCACATATGATAATATATAAATGCCTCAACTGAGTTTCCGTTTGAAAAGAGATCACTTTGGCCACGTTCAGAAAAAAAATTGTTTTGACACTTTCCAACATACTAGGCAATACATTATTCATAACTCTTGTTTCTGAAGACAACTTTCTTGGCTTTTTCTTTTCCCTCCTGTTTCTTATGTGATCTTTCCTTCTGAGCCAGTGGTGGATTTGAAGTGTGACAGCTTCATTTGACATTTTCTTGCATTCCAGCTGCTTTATAAAAATGACACTTGGCTATTTTTTGGTGATTATCTTAGCAGTGAACCGTGGGCTCTCATAAACAAAGGACTTGGGTTCAAAAAACCTATTCAGTTCCCACCAAGGATTCTTCCTTGACCTTTGCATATCTTTGTTCTTGCCTCTATTCTCTTGTCTGTTGAATGCCATTTGCTTGTTGGCATCAGCTTTTTGAAAAGTTGTGTAAGTACAAAGTACAATTAGTTACTGTGTTATTTTCTTAGCATCCAGAGTTAGTGGTGCGTTTTAGTCTAGTCCAACTACCATGTTTGTATACAGCCCTAACAGTAAGCGTGTTTAGTTTTGAAGTGTGCAGTGTCTCCATGCAGATGGAAACACATGCACCAAGACAGGAGTTGACCTAGAAGCTGTGTCCTTTGGAAATGTTTGGTCCTTATCACTTGCCCTCTCTCCCCAGCATTTTTAATCTGTTACAGTCTGCATTTTTCACTGCAGAAGGGGTCTTAATTTTTGCTTTCTGTAGTGCCAAGCACAGTGTTAGTCTTAAAGTAATAATAATAAATCAGCAATGACATTAAGAAGTCCCCAACTCACATTAACTGAGATAAATGTGCATCCTTTTCTAATGTGCAGTTTCCAAATAGTGTATGGCAACAATAAGATATTTAAAATGTCAGCTTTAATTCTAATACACTATTGGGTTATAAAGACAGCTGTTGGTGTGGTGCAGAAAACACACCTGTCTATCAGACCAGGCCTGTTCTCACCACTGGCAACAGCAGACAACACTATTGTTTCTGTCATTAACAGGTCACGGGGTGATTATATTAGCATAGGGCTTGTTACTTCTTTTAAACAAGTTTGACCATTTAACTGGGATTGTTAAATTGGCATACCAAATTGAGTCCCGATTAGGTTATTCTAATTCCAAAATTAAAGTGGCTTTCTAGCTTAGTTTAAATCTCTGCTAGAGCAGATTAGGATAAACAAATGGGTTGATCAGGGAGCTATACTGGTATTACCCTGTGAGCTGAAGGGCAAGTTCTAGCTTCCATTTTACTTTTCTGTGAAGAGAAACTTTTCTATATAAGGGACAACTTTAATTAAAATTTGCAATAGATGTTTCCGCATGCAATCATTCTGGGTCTAAATGCAAATGCTTTTCTGTAGTTTTCTTCCTGTTTTGCTGCCTTCATTTTTGTTCCTCCAGAATATCACGTTGTGGTTTCAATTTTAGACTTTACGTCCTTTCATTTCTCTCCTAGCCAACTGTGCTCCGTTATAAATGACAGGTAACTTGTTTGAGGTACTGCGTTAGCTCGTCAGACTCATTCCTTTTGGTTTTCCTCCACAGGCTTTCTTGCTACCATTGTATCTCTGTCATAGCACTGCAAAATCTGCAGATGGACAAATTATGGAAACATTGAACAGCTCTGTCTTTACTAGATTTCTCTGGTTTATTCTTTCGGAGCAGGCTGAATTGCCTTATAGCAGATGCCGTGGAGCGTTAAGCAACATTCAGAGAATATCAGGAATTTTTCAGGTCCATACACTAACAGCTCAGTAGCAACATATGTGTTCTGATATCTGATTGTGACACTGAAGTGTGGCGTTTTTCTTAACTGTGGACAGCAATTGCTGTGTTCAGATTCTGTGGTTCAGCATGTCCAGATGGTGTTCACTTAACCATGGCAGTAATGTTGTGGTCTCACTGCCCTACTATGTCCAGTGGCAGATGCTTCATTCCCATCCGATTGTCTTACACGTGGATTGTGCAGGTCACTGTACTGTGTCTTTGGTGATAGATGCTTCTTCTACCTGCTTGTGTTCAGTGATGACATAAATGTGTATCAATTTATCATTGCAAACAAGAGAAAACTGTTTATTTCAAAACATAAAATGTCATTTTAACTTACATGCTTTTAATCACTTCCTCAAGATTGCAAAGCATTGTGGTTTTTGGGTCACTGAGGGCTCCACCAGCTGGGGGCTTGTGGAACAGACTTTACACCTTCATTACTGACACCAATTAATGACAGCCTCAGCTGGCTGGCCATCTTGTCTTTTACCTACAAGAGTTTCCCCACTTTTAAAACTATGACTGTATCATAAAGGCCATGACTCTTCTATCAGTGACAAGGTCATTAGCTCAGCAGTGCAGCTGGGAAAAAAGTCCCTGTGTGACCATACACTGAGTTACACAGACGAGGGGCAGACCGTCAAGTGCAATAAAGCTGCTGTAGCTGTCCTGACTTTAATGGAGCCGTTGCCAACATACATCAGCCAACAGTGCGCTGCGTGGACAGGAGGGAGATGAAGTCTCTTGTCTTCCTATCAGTCCCACTTCAGAAGATAGAATTGAGTTGGCACATGTATGGAAACAGGGCTGGTGATGTCTGAGAAAGGCCTGAGACCGTGTCTGGACAGACACGGAGTCAGTTATCATTGTGCCATCATAATGGGAGGGCTCAGCACAGCTCACAAGTGAAAATGCAGTAGAAGGACATTGGCTGTAAAAGAAGAAGAGGGGAGAAAGAAATTCAGTCAGTGCTTTATCAGCTCTGCATGACGTGGTCCTAGATTAACAGGCTTGCTGAGTATATCCATGATGCAACAGCTCTGCTCTCAACTTCTTTGTAAACTTTGTCAGAAGTTTTCATCTGTGACTAATAGGAATCATGACATGTAACAATCCAATCGTATAGTTAGTGTAGGCTGTTTTCTCAGATTACTAGACTTGCCCTTTACCAGGCTTTGATTTATGTGGACCTAGTAAGAGAAGGGCAAGAACAGTCCTTTGTTTGAGCTAGGAAAGAAAAAATGGTATGGGACAATTTACAGCTGTGCTTTGTTGCTGAAAAGGGGTTTTGTAAATTTGTTGGAATAAATATGCGCAAACACGTGAAGCAAAATCAAAATGCACTGAATTAAGAGTGCCTTTTAAATTAATGGCTATTGAGAAGAAGATACGGGCTGTTGTTTTAGTTGATTCACAGTAATTATTAAGATCATATTTTGTGGTTGAGACGCACAAACACGGCTTGACTGGTGCAGCCTCTTATCTCGAGAGTACAAAGAGCAGTGTCTGTTCCGATCCAGCGAGCACAGCTCTGGCAGTTCTCTGTGTAGGTAAGTAAACAAGGCATGAGCGAGCCCAGCAGAAGACAGGCAGCATGGTGCGACAGAGCACTCTGTAAGATGCTTAGACGGAAAATACATTAACAGCATGCCTGAAGGAAATTTTTTCCTGTCCTTGAAAGTGCTTTTTAGATTGCCGCAGGCATATGAAAAAATATCTTGGTGGGTTGAGGATTTTGGAGTTTATATCATGATTTGCAAATGAAAATATATTCCTAGCCTGATGGGTTTTTTCAATGATCACATGAACTCAAAAGAACATCTTGTCTTATAGTAACGCTGATTTATTTTACAATTATTTCTAATTACCTGTGGATTTACTTTTGCAGTCGATACCTTCCTCCTTTTCTAGATTTTGACACTTGCTCAGCAAGAGTCACAATTTACACAAGAGTTTATCAGCTTTCACCAGATTTAGAAAATTTTTGTTTAGGAAACTAAACAGGTACTAGTGGCAATTTGTTGTTATAGTTACCAGAAAACTAGTAAGTAAAAAAGACCTCACTTGGGGTATTTGTCTTGTTGTGTATCATTTCACAATTTAAAGTGGATTTTTGTTTTTTGCTTTACTAGGGAAATTCCATTATTACTATTAATAATTTTTATTTGGGCCATAGGATATAATTTTAAAGCATTTTTGAAAGAGCTGGAATTCAGAACTTGTAAGAACTTTCCATCCTTAAACCCAGACTCCTGTTACAGCTGGCACTCTTCCACGTGGTTCTCTCTCATATGACTCATTTCATATCCTGATGCAGCCTAAATTTAATCAGAGTTTTGGGGTTTTTTGTCCTGCTGTCCTTACTGGAAACCTGACCCAGAGCCTTGCTTTTCTGATAGGAGCCTTCTGATTTCTGGGATAAGTATATTCCTGGCTAATTTACACCCATTTGTTGTTGTGCCAACGGTTCTTTTATGTAGGTAGGTAGTTTTCTTCCTGCGTTATTAAACCTCAAAATCCCTCAAAGATTCCCATCTTTAGGCTAACAGAGGCACTCCTTGGAGCTCATTTTAGTAATAGTTTCTTTCCCAAAGATAGACTTTGCATTCTACCATTGTCCATGTCTGTTTCCGCTTTGAATTAATCTCCCCGGTGCAGGAGTGAGCACATTGTGCAGAAGGTGTGCATCTTAGCAAAGTGACATTAATGCTTCCTTATTTCTTTTGGGAACACCTCACTTCACGCATTAGTGAGTGCTTCTCTTTTTTTTCATATCTGCAGTGCACTAGTGGTTCATAGCCAACAACCCACCTGTTTGTCCCTTCCGTGGAGATCCAAAGATTGTGATTATTCTCTGGCAGAAAAATCTGATTATTTCATAAATCCATGGCCCTGTGTTTTGTATGTTTGATCCTTTCCCTAGGTTTCCCAATCCTCATCACAAATGTGTGATACTTCTTACTGTCATATCAGCAAACATTCTTAAAATGTTTCTAGTGGACCTTGCCACTGTGCTGCGGTCATTAGTGAAAATGTTTAGTAGGTTTGGTTCATAGACAGAACTACTATTCCCTCTGGCCTGTTACTTCTCTTTTTGGTTTCCACTGAGAGGTTGAACCTTGGGGGTTCAATTCAGACCTCAGCAGGAGTCAGGATCTCAACGCCATCATCCCAATCCCCATGCCAGTCTTGATCTACGAAGCAGAATTGGCGCTTCAGCTGTCACTGACATCCACTGGAGGTTCCTGACCATACACAAGATTTGTACTCAAGTGAATGGAGTCCCCTGTCTGAGGTAGACAAGTGTTGGTTTAAACATATTTCAGCTAAGTAAAAATGGCAGATTATCCTGTTCTTATTTGGTGCTCTGTTGCTGATTCATTAGGGGTATTTTTCAGTTGTCCATAGTGAATTCTGGAGCAGTTTATGTTTGGTACAAAGAGAATGTTGTTCCAGTGATCAAATGTTTCTGTAAAAACACGTTTTATTCCTTCCCTTTTGCTGTGAGTACCAAGCACAGCCTGTTGATGAATTGAGACCAAAGTGAAGTAGCGAGACCAATACACTGGTTAAATTCCAGCAGTTGTTAATGGAAAGTGTTGCTGCTCTGAGCTTGGATGCTTGATGTTTTATCCTTGATAGCTTTGTGGCTATAGGCAGAACCTTGGAGATTCATACTTTTCCTGACTGAGTGTATAAACTTTCAAAGAGACGTTTGACAGACCTCTGACAGATCTGGGCTTTAGTTTTTCCATATGACATGTTATCTATATCCCAGGCTAATAATAATGCACTATATCCTATATAAGCTTTTTTAAACTGTGAACTCTTCAGATCTGCCATTCTGCATGGTGTGAGTTTGTCATCGCTGTAGCATCGGAGCAGCTTTGTGCGTTGCTAACACAGGCAGCACCTCTCAAGCGTGACTAACCCTTCCTCGCTGCGGAGGGGAAGTGCAATATGCCTGTTGTTTTGATCTGCTGGGGGTGAGCAGGGAGTGGTTGCTTGCAGGTGTGAAATGTACCCCCTGCTTCATGTATCTGTTCTAACAGAGGCAAGTGTCTGAAGCGTGCGTTGGAGGGGAGGGTGTTTGGGGTTTGCCGTAATCCAGAGTTTTTGTATGGGGTCTCTCCATAATTGGAGAGGCCATTGTGAAAGGTTTTTCTCTTGTGAAAAGTGTGCTAGCTATCCTGGGCTCAGGTTTTCAGTTATCTTGAAGAGAAGACTTTGCAATCATGGACTCGATTCAAAGCTCTACTAGAGAGCAGCACACACAGCAGGTATTAGGTCATTGACATATTTTATTGAAACTTAATGGGAAGGAACTTTTTTGTCAACAAGCTATGGTAAAAAAAAAAATATTGAGTATATATTGCACAATTTTTGCTCTGCCACTAATAGCATTTCTAAAAGGCGGACTACCTGAACCAGCCAAAGGCTCATTGGTCTGTCACCATGATGGCTAGTTCTGCATTCTTCTGCCTACCACCCCAGCTAAAAGTGTTTTGTCTTGCTTAAGTTCAGTTTCAAGTAATTAATATCAAGCTAGCATTGTTCAAACAGAAGGCCACTAGTGGTAGTGGCCTGGCTTTATGAGGTGAAGGATAGATGGATGGATGAATCAGTAGAGTTTCTGCAGGAGTTTTTGTCTGATTAGCAATGTGTTCTGTATATTAAACATATCGTGGACTTTCTTACCCTAATGCACGAACAATAAATGCACAGGAATGCCATATGTATCCACAGCTGCAGAAGATAACCCAGGCTATTATTAATTATTAATTTAATATGATCCTCTAATCAAAGATTATACAGTAATGCACAAAAGGACATACACAGGTTTACATTTGGTATTTTCTGCCTCGAAGCTTTTTGTCACATAACCTAAGCATGGGTTTAAGTTTTTGAGGATGTATATGAAAAGGTTTTTGATTATTTGGAGGAAAACATTAAAGGAACTCTGAGCTTGTCATGTGCTTAGGCGCAGCCTCCTATACAGCTTCAGGGGCTGGGCTCACTCCTTCAAATAATAATATCTTGTACATCTGAGTTCACAAAAAATTCAAGATTAAGGGTCACATATGAGCCATCTTCATACTGAGATAGTTTGTTGATATTAAAGCACAATTTTGACTTCTTATCCTTCTAATGAAATGGTGTTGCACACATCACATTGCAAAACTCCGGTAATTTCATTTTACTGTAATTCATAAAGAGAATAATAGGCAAGCAACAATGCACTGGGGTGTTTTATTAGGAAATTGAGGGCCATCTTCACTAGTTTTTCCAGATAGCTTTTCTTCTTCCCTTTGTGTTGTTTTTCAGAATCACATTGCTTTGGTACTATCTCACTTCTGCAAAAGGCAATTTTGTTAAATGTATTCCCAAACTCACTGATGAAGTTATAACTGTTTGGCAAAGGCTTGGAGACAAAGATGCTGCTGTGAAAAATGAGCCTTGTCAACAGAAAACTGATTTGTGATCACAAAATGTGGACAATGTGGTCAATGTATTTTCTGTTTGTCTCCCACTTTCAGGTGTATCCACTATGCCAAGGGAGTTGTTGTATGTCAGGAGCATCTATGGACTCCTTCAACTCTTCTTCACTGTCCAATTATATCAGAGCAGAGACTTTTTTCATCTCTCATTCCTATGGCTTTGTCCAGTGTTACTGGATATCCTCGGGCTTTGTGGCTGGCACTCTGGGATTTGAGCACTCTGGGATTTGAGCACCTAGTTCTTTTTTGTGCATCTGTACCTGTCTCTACCTATGTCTCTCATCCACACTTATAAAATAGGAGAAAAGCAGAGTCTAGACTTGAAAGAGACGTTATGAGGAGAAATGTGTTGAAGACTGAGAGTTTTGGAGTAAGCTGTCAAGGATTTAATAGATAAAATACGAGTTTGCTCTAGACTGTTTGCAAAAGAAGGTGTATCTTGTTCCGTACTGATAGTTGCATGGCATTTTGGCACGTATGTGAAAAGCTGTTGCTCCCAGTGTCTGCTATGAGATCGTATTATTTCCTTCTCTTAACTTGTAATACGTTTACCCTGCCTGTGATTTATGTAGGAAGGAACAAGAACTGAAGCACTTACATGGGGGAGAGGATGGGTTCCTTGTATGCCAGAACTGTTAAAAGCTGAATCTTCTGATCTTTAACCCATAGGATAGTATTTCTAAAGAGGACGCCTTAAACTTATTTATATTTATTTATTAGTTTTACTACTGTGTTATTTCTACAGTGTTTAACAGCAGCTGGTATCTTCCCATATTTTACAAGATCCCAGAGACTTTATTTTCATTCCAGTTGTTCTTCAATTGAGATGAGCAGGGTAACTGGGCTTCTACAGCAGAGACAGCAGATCTGTTTTAGCCAATGAGCCATTTGTTTATGCTAGCCTAGGAAATTATGCTTTCAGTTAAATGGCAGCAGCTTGTTTATACTTTCATAGCATTAGCTTTAATAGTATCCAGTGTTCTTAAAATGGCAATGCTTGTTTTGTTCTAACACATTTATTTGAAAAACAACAAGTTAAATTTGAAAAACAAGAAGTTAAACAGGTTACACAGTATGTGTTGCTTTGATGACAGATTTGGAATTTCCTGCCTGGGATGAAGAAGCAAGGATTAGCCTTAAAGATGTAATTCCACCTCTGCCATCCAGTTTAATGCAAGAGGGGAAACAATCCTGTCTTTGCAAGGGATTCTAGGAGGCACCTTTTCCAAAGCAGAAAAGCTGCACTCCGGAGGCTTAGATAAATTATTGGGAGTGTCCCTTCTTTTAGAGGCAGCTGCTAAGAGCTAGGAAGACGCTGCCTTTCCTTGTTGCCAATGATTGAGGAGTAAGAGGTGACTTCTCACGTGTGTGCCGTTTTTGTATAATCTGAGTTTCATTATATCGAACATCCTGCAGGTCATTAGGAAGGGTATGTAACATAGGAAGGTTTAACAGAGGTGCAGGCAAAGAAATGCCCTGTCCTTCATATAGGTAGTATCAAACAAAATGTCACGCATTTACTAATGTTCCCTTGCTACTTAGGTACCTTTGCAAGAGAAACACCACCTGAAGAGTAAGGCAGGGTCCTAAAGCAAATATCACATTAAAAGCGTTCAGTCCTGAAGGCTGAACTCTTCCAGTGAGCCCTGATGACCATCTGCTTTCTCACTACAAACTTAGTAGCCAGGCTTTTTCCTTTCATGTTATTATCGCACCACGCATATACTCCTGTGACCTGTGCAAGCTGTATCTCTTGTGTCAGTAGGAAGGTAGCCCTCTAACCTCTGAAAGTAACACCAGCTTTCCTAGGCAAATACTTTGGCCATTTTGTGCTAGAAAATGGTCCTTTAGTACTGTGCTAACTTTAAAAAGATATGCTTTTAAATTACACAAAAGGAAACTTTACAAGGTAACCAGCAGAGGTGAAGGGGACAAAGAGAGAATAAATATAAGAGCAATATTAAGACTTCAGCTCTCTATGTTGTGCATGTAACGGAGCCAAAGCAACATATAACTCCCTTCTCTCCATGTCACAAAACAGCCTTCAGACTGGCTCTCCTGTGCAGCCAGTGTACGGGAAGTTTAGATATAGCAGAAATAGACTTACTGAAAAAGTTGTGAATAGCCTCTAATTGCCAACATCCTTGTTCAACTCTGAGGCATCCAAAACGGGCACAAGCCAAAGTCACTGCAGCCGAGTCCAAACCTGTGTTGATTGTCACTTGTGTAGGTGTTAGTGCTGAACTTTCCCACCCCCTGAAATGCAGGAGGGCTTTTGCTTTGCAAAGTTTCATGCTGTTGCAGTCTATTTGAGATTCCCCTGGTCAAGGGTTCATGTGATAAGGGGCAAAGCTGTGCTTCCAGGCCAGCACAAAGAGGGTGTGGAAGGTATGTGCTCATGGGGGGTGCCTTTCTAATTCTTCCTGATGGGAAGGTGGATGAAAAAAATGATAAACATGGATCTTATTATACCTTTTTTTAATAGGAGTTTCAGTTAAAGAAATACATGCTTAGGAAAGCATATCAGCTCCATGCACCTCTTAAAACCTGAAATGAACATAAACACTTGCAAAACACTCTTCACAAGCTTCACAAGTCAGAAAATGAAAAAGAAAATGTCATTAAAAACGTAATTAAAAAAAAAAATCACACTAAGGCAAAGAAATTCCAATTAGAAAAATACCCAGTGTCAGAGGGGCAGCACTGAATGCTGTAGGATATCTGAGCCCCAGCTGACAAAGAGTTTCTAATTTAGGGCCAAATTAAGCTCTCATTTATGCTGGCATGTATCCCCAGGAGCTCTTTTCACTTCGTCAGGGTACTTGAGTCTTACCCCTATGTAGCTGAGACCGTAAATGAGCCCTTAAGAAGCTTTTTGCTACTGAGAATTCTTTCGGATCCTTATCATTATTTAAGATCTTTCCTGAATAATGAACAGGCAGAGGAATTAGGGAGAAAAGACTGGCAGGCATGAACCTGCCATTATAAAACAATAAAATGTCCTGAAACTTGAGTATTCCAACTTTGTTACAGATACTATTTAAGTAAGTTCTTACTGTTTATGTGCAACATTTAAATCCACTAAACATTGGGACTCCAGAAACTCCTATTATTAAGAGGATTAATGGACTCGATTACAACATATAGAACTGTTATTCATAGGGAGGCTTTTCAAAATTGTCTTTCAGTAACTTCTTTCCAAGTTTAAGTAAAACAGACCTCTACAGCTGGACATTTACGTAATGTAGTAGGTATGTTACATATAAGTGTGACCTTCAAACAATAGCTATTATGGGCACGTCTCTTGTGGTTAGCATGATAAATGATGTTATGCTGCCTAATTAAATCAATACATCTCATTAGTGTCTTGCAGTTTCTGAATTTCTTGTCACTCTTCGGTCCCATGGATCACCTTCCGTATCTGCTTTCCTCAGATCAACATGCAATTTTTTGCACTCTTCTTTCTCTGCAGACATGCAGCAGTTCCAGTACTCTCCATCTGAAAGTATCCTTGAGAAGTATATTTAGAACATCCAATAAGAGCATTGTTGAAAGGCAACCAGTACTGCCTCCCACTTCCCCGTTAAATTTATTTTCACGATTTCACAAATGAAAAACCTTTTATATCTTTTGGACTTGAGTTATAATTGTGTTAATTCAGGGAGAGAATGGGTGCTGAGAGATGTTATATGAAAGAATGTAAAGAATCCTCCAAGGATTTGTGCCCTCTTGCAGCACTGACAAGGATCTGAATTAATATGGTGAACAATGTTGTCCCTATGCATACTGTGTGTCTGTCTCTATGTCTCCACAAAAGAGAAAGCCTTTTTCTGTTCCCTTCTTGACTTTTGCCATATGAAATACCTAATAAAAAAGGTTTCAAACTTTTCTACAAAAAACGTTTTTTCCACGAAGATAATACCCTAAATATCTCTTGGAATATGTTAATTCTCTTGGATATTTTTCACCTTTTTTTTCCACTAAATCATATTTTCAATACCACCTTGGGATAGAAACAAAAATGTTGTTGTTTATGGGTTTTGTGTGCTATTTTAAATCCTTTAAAAATTTTGTCCCTTCTTTTAAATCCTTATTTACAAGTTTTTTCAGAGGCAAAGAAAGGGAAGACAAGGGAAAAAATTTCTCCACAGTTAAGCATTTCTTTGGAAAAACTTGAAAGATGCAAGTCTCTACAATAGCTGACCAAGTAAGATGTGACAAAAAAAGAGCAACTGCCAATGTTTTAGGCAAGCCTAGCAACAGCCTGTGTCTGGATAGCTTGTTATGATTCAAGTGTGTGTTTTAATAGGGGAAAAACAATGTTGGTTTGAATGTGCTGAATTCCCAAACAGAGACCTTCCCAGCTGTAGGCAAACACCACCTCTGATGCTGTGGTATAAATGCACTTGATCATCACACACTAATGCCTTTACACATGGACCTGCCCACATCCCTGCAGCATGCCAGGAGGTGGGAACACAGCCTGGCTCCTCCCTGGGACTCCTGTATTGCCTTTCATGATTTGTAATGAGACAACAGGAAGATCCTGGATTAGAAGCAGAGACAACAACCCTCTCTGCACCCCTGCAGCCATGAACTCTGGTCCCCTGAGCTGCTGTTCAAGTGGGGAGGGAAAGAGGAGGAATAATCAACCTGACCTGTAGACATGTTGGGATGGAGGGCTGCCAGGGGAAAACATTGTGATGATTACACCCGCAGCATTTTGCTCAAAGGCTTGTCTGGGAAGCCTTTTGCAGGTAATGGAAATCTGCTTTCTGCTGAGCCTAGAGCTGTTATGCAGGACTTTTCCTGCCTTCTTTGCACTAGATATATTAGGTATGCTAGTGAAAGCACTGGATATAAAAGAAGTCCTTGGATGGTGTTGCTTCATCTACCACTAACCTGTCACATCGTGCCTTGTCCTGCAACAATCTGGGCTGCATTCAGAAATCAGCTCGTTATCCAGAGGTGATACAACACAGCTTTCACCCATCCTGTTTCTGAGGCTAATAGAGCTGTCAGCTCCCCTGTCATTCGCTTGTCATCCCACCCAGAAACGTATAGGAAGCCTGAAAGGAAATAGGTCATCCCAAAAGCAGACTCTTGAAATAAAATACACCCATATTCAAATATACTTGCAAAGTAGGTTGGACTTTTCCCTTCAATTGGTATTTGTACTGAGTTTGCCTTTCGTTCCATAGAGAGTCAATGTGGGTTGAAAATACAATATTTTTCAGAAAAATATCTGTTACAGGTGCCAAAAGCTGTTCTGTTGTCAATCCTTTGTGGCATTTTCATGGCATGTTTGGAAGAAAGGTTTTTCTCTCTGTCTCCTTCAGTTGCCTTCAGCCCAGCATTACCATCACGTTCAAGGGATGATAATGACTGTGTTCACTTGTTGCATTAGATGTTTGTGCCGAGGGTGTTTATGAATGTTCCACCTGATTTTAAAGACAAACTTGGTGCCTGGAGACACTTTCACATTAAAAGCAATTGAGTCACCATAGCAGGGAAGGAGAGGTTCAGCAGGTAACGAAGCACTCAGTCAAGAAGGTACTTGTTGGCTAGTAAAGTACAGGGGATGACAGCTGGTCTGACAAAGTGACATTTGCATCTCTGGAGAAATGAGACTTTCTTAATTTAACTGGAAAAGTGTCAAGATCATCTGCTGAGTAAGTTAAAAGGAAGGAAGTTTCAGATGGAAAGAAAGAAAGTTTCAAGAGGAAAAATTAAATCTGCTCAGTGCCCCTGGACAGGAAATTAGTTATAGACATTGGTGTGGAGGAAAGGTTTTTCTCTAACAAGTGCAGCCTGCAACACATGACACACAGGGAGACAGCATCCCTGACATGCCAGAGCACCTGCTGCAAATGAGCAGGATACTGAATAAGAAGCACCTTTTATACTTTCTCTTGTAAGGAGGCTGAGTATCACCTTCTTCATTATGCCTTAAAACCCCTTTGTTACTGCTTTCTCTGTTTTGGAGGCTGTAAATAAATACTTCCACTTGGATTTTGCTTTAACGCAGCTGGAGTTAAAGTACTTGGTTAAAAACAAGACATTCCTTGCTGAAGGCTGCTGCAGCCTTAATAGGCAACTGGGGAGGTATCTCCTAGGGGTGAGGAGGGGATGTCACCTCTTCCCACAGTGAGAGATCGCTACTGAGGCTCTTAACAGGCTGCTGGTGAGCACACCTGAGTCTCAGTGCTCCTGAGGGAATTTGTCACTGGTGCGCTTGAGGCATGCTGTGTTTTTATTTCTCTCAAAGAGAGTGAACTTCTGTGTTAAGGGTGAGCTTATCTTTCTCCATTTCTTTCTTTGTTCATGAGCAGCTCCTGGTTTGCTGGGGATGCAGGTAGATTACCAGCAATCATGTCAGAACGTTTGTGAGCATCATACTCCCACTTTTAAGCCATAAAGTAGCAAAGGGAATTATTACTGCCACCTCTTAAGCAAGGCAAAAAAGCCATAGATGTAATAACGCACCACCCTAATTATTTACCCAGTTCTTTTCACATTCCTCTTTTTGTTTTCCCAAGCAAAAAGCAGCTCTCCCTAGCAACCATTTTAAAGCTGAGGGCATACTGAAAGCGAGCTTGACAAATGAACGTGCTGTGGCACGTGGGACGGGTGGAGCAGCCATGGTGGAATTATCAAGCCCATGCTGTGCCCAGCCCCACCGGGCTGCATCCCCAGGTGTCACAGGGATGGGAAAAATGCAAGCGGCCACCTGAGCTAGTGAGCGAGAGGTGCTCAGGAGACAGGCTCCTGCATATTAACAACAACTCTGAACCCTGTCCCAGCATTAAGCACTATACTCTCTATTTGAGAATATTAGGCCTCCTTTATAACAGGAGTGGAGAAGTAAAAGTCCCAGTTTTGAATGCTAAGTGGGCAGAGCACTTACCTGAGGTGTAGAAGGCACAGATTCAGATCCTGCCTTTGACTGAGGAGGACTGCCAGTCAGTGTCTGATGAATAGACTCATCACCAGGACATGGGGTACCTAAGACAGGGTGCTTTCCAGATATAGGGCTGCCTCAGTGGTATCATCTAATGGCTCGGTGACAGGTGTGGCTCTGCTGTGCCAGCCATGTAGTCCCGCCCTCTTCTCTGTGCCAGCTCTGATGGCTTTCTGACCACACAGCACACTGATACAATTCAGTAATCAGAAGACTTCCACCTTGCCTTTGTTGGTTTATTTTCTCCTGGAAGGGGAGAAAAGAGGAAGACAAAAGTGCTGAAGAGCAGGACCTCCTTCCTTGAGCATCAATGACTGATTGGACTGACCCAGCTCTACCACTTATGATTGCATGCATTAAAGCTGCTCTGCATCTCATGGAACTCTAAAATACTCCCTGAGCTTGAGAAAGACTATTTAGCTCATAGTTGAGGTGCTCATCTAGGAAAGATGAGACATGGACTTTCTTCTCTTGCCATGTATTTCCCACTGTAATTTTTTTTTCATTGGAAATTATACTGAGCTCATTTCAGCTGTATATCTGTCATATACAGTAAGACAGATTCTGCAGTGTAAGAGAATTAGCTAGGTCTCTCAAGCAGAAAAATGGAGGATTGATTATGTTTTGTTTCACACTCTATAATCTTCAGTTAGGAGGTAAACTAGGAAAGCTGGGTGTTCCTTTCCAAACTCAATAACACTTACGCTTTTGAGGTACTTCAACAAATGTCCTGGTTACCGGCTTCTGGCATGCTCCCTGTATCACTTATGAGTACTGAGCTGGGTAACTGGAAGTCTTCATATTCTCATCTGTCACTTTGTGCTTCAATGGATTCTGCTTGCAACAAATGCTACGGAAATGAATCAGCCCTTGGAGGAGATGCACAGGAAAGCAATAAGGCAGTGTAGGTGTCAAGTGTCTAGCCAAGAAGATATTACTACCAATACCTGCTAAATAAAGTGTCAAACCTGTCAGTGGGACCATCAGGCAGAGAAGTTAAAAGGTAAAGTGATCAGTGTAGCTGACTTCTAGGTGCATCTTCTAGTTCTTATTAAAAATGGTTGTCATAATTCTTGGGGATATTTACAGGAAAAAATAAAAAAGGCTACATTAATGCTGGATTTTTCTCCAGAGATTTTTTAAATTCCAGTGAAAACTTGCTATTGCCCAGATCCATTAGAACTGGCAGAGGCTGTGCGTTTGAGAACCATATTCTGTCCATCCCCCCATACACTATTTAGAAATTTAATGAGTGATTCAGAGCACCCACTATCTGGTGTCCATGGTCATGGCTTATTAGACATGCAATGAATAAAATAATTTCAGTGTCCATGACAGGATGTTTGAACTTGGCCCTAAACCTCTTTGGTAGATTTGAAATCCTTACAGATCATCCAGTATGTCGCTTTTTTGAAAACAAGCAAACAAACAAACAGAAAAAACCAACAAATTTTGAAGTTTTATGCAAAGATAAATATGATAGAACTATGATGGAACATATTTTTGTTGTCTGGTTACTGAGCCCCAAACTAATATGCACCAAGTAATAAATACTATCAAGTTACTTTACTCTGAAGATGGTGTCTGAGCCCATTGAGCATTTAGTCCTCATGATTCCAGTTATATTGTTTCTTATACTCACTGGACTTATTCCTACCAAGTTTGTCCAAAATGACGTGATAGCACCCAGATATTCCACCTTTTTTTTTTTTTCTTGACTGCAGCTGCCTCTTCTCCATCAAGGCACAGTTCTGTTTTGTTATTAAATCAATGCTTATTCTATTTCCTCATTGTTTGTTCTGTTTCTTTTAAGGTTCTGCAGTTGAAACAATAATACTTGATTAGTGCTGGCATTAAAGGGAAATTGCCAGATCTAAAATTATCCATTATTGAAGCAGTATAAACTCTCCTGCTTCAGGACATTTATCTTGGCTTTGAGCAGCCAAGTTGCTCTATAAGTGCCAAATTTAGGATTTTGGGAACTTCCTTTTGAAGCAGCTTGCTCTGACTACTGTTAGAAATAAGTTAGATGACAGTTTTCATGTAACAGAAGAATTGTGTTCCTCACCAAAAAGGGCTCACTCTCCAAAACAAACATTGGCCAAGGAAACTTAGGGACTCTGGATTTCTGCACTTGCTTCACTGTACTTTAGCATATTTAAAGCTATGCAAGAGTTACATAGTAGGTTTCATTCATGTTAGATAGTGAGACATCATCAGCTGATATTGCCTGTATATTTAGTTTTAAAGTATGTGTTAGAAATGCGGACAGTCTGTAGTATAATAGAGTCAAGTTCTGTTTATTTTTGGTAAGGTGACTCCAAATCATATTAGGAGCTGGGGAAACATCATCAGCTCCTGAGGCAGTCACAGTAACGATAGCTCTATCAGCACTCATTCACCATTTTAAAGAACAAAGGTTAATAAACAGGAGATAGAATATTTATTCTAATATGGGGCCCTGGGGTACTAAGTCATCTTTAATGAGAAATGAGGTAATTACCAGTTCTGTCACCTTTCGTCTCTCAAATACACTTGAAACTGTTTAATATAAGGCCCATGTTGTTCAATGGAAAATAAAGACTTATAAATTATTGTAAAGCATTGCAATATCACTACATTAATGTAAAGACAGTGAAGCCTGAATATCAAAGTATATATTTAAAGGTGATTTGAACATCTTTCTTTTTTTTTTTTCATTTTTTCAGAATGAGATGAGATGTCAGAATAAAAAAATGCATCTGTTGTTCTGCTCTGTTGGTACCTTAATCATTACGGACTACTCAGCTTCTCAAATTAGGGGTATTTTGGGTTTGAAATTGTAAACACAGTGAAAGAATTGGACTGTGACCAATTTTGAAAGCATGAATTTCTAAATTTGCATCACCTGCCTTATGTCCAGAAAGCTTGTGGAGAGTGGTATGAGATCAGCTAGGATTAATTAAAAAATCACAAAGGTAATGCGTGTGAAGAAAGAACAAAGAACAGCTGCCACAATTAAAGAAAATGCACATGGTCACACTTCTAGAGGGCTGCGGGTCTCATTTTCCTTCTCTTTGCAGTATTTCCTGGATCAAAGATTCTTGAAGTGGATTTAACTCCATGTCCCTTTTTGCAATGTCAGAGGGGTGGAAAGGAGACATCATGTAGATGAGAACCATGTTCTGCAGAATTAGGTTATGGAAAGATAATTGCACAAACAGCCTTCATCCACATGCTGTGCAGTGCAGGCAGGATTTAAATGGTTCAAGTTACGTGGAGTCAAATAGTAACTATCAGGTCACTGGTGGGACAGGGACAGAGTCTTCTGGAAGACAGTCTCCCTCAGCCATCTCTGTACCAACAATACTGCTTGGAGGGAGCCCCAGCAGCAGGGAGGGATGAGTTTGCTGGCACCTGGCTGCTCTCTGTGGCAGAGCTGGGAGTGAGGCTCCAGGCCAGACCTCAACTTTGAGGTCATGAGCTTCCCCTTCAGGTGAGGTGGAGTGGGGGGATGAAGATGACACAAAATTTGGTAGCCAGATACTTGTGCTGACATGTGGAGGGAACTGGACAGGCTGGCGAAATGAGCTGACAGGAGCCTCATGAAGTTCAACACAGGGAAGTGCAAAGTACCTAGGGAAGAACAATCAGGATGGGCTGGGGCCAACCAGCTGGAAAACAGCTTGGCAGAAAAGGACCTGGGAGTCCTTGTAGACACCAATTTGATCATGAGTCAGCAATGTACCCTTGCCACCAAGAAGACTAATGGTGTTCCGGTCTGCATTAGGGAGGGTATTGCCAGCAGGTCAAGGTAGGTGATCCTTGCCCTTTACTCAGCACTGGTGAGGCCACACCTGCAGTGTCTGTCCAGTTCTGGGCTCCCCAGCAGAGACACATGGGACAGCAACTGGAGAGATTCCAACAAAGGATCGTGAAGATGATGAAGGGACCAGAGCATCTCACTGGAGCTGGTATTGTTTAGCATGGAGAAGAGAAGGCTCAGAGGAATTTTATCAGTGTATATAAATACCTGGAGGGAGGGTGCAATGAGGACAGAGCCAGGCTCTTTTCAGTGTTACCATTTGACAGGACCAGAGGTTATGGGCACAAAATGAAATGCAGAAGGTTCTGTCTGAACATTGGAAAATATTTCTTTACTGTGAGGGTGTCCAAGCACTGGCACAGGTTGCTCAGGGATGTTGTGGATATATACCGAAGCTGTCTGAACACAGTCCTGGGCAAGTGGCTCTAGGATGAGATGGATGAGGTCCTTGGAAGAGGAGTAAACCTGACTGTGACAAGAAACTGTGAAAATGTGCTGAGTGGCAACAGCAGGAGAAAGGTCTGCTGGCCCTGTTGGAGCCTGTCACTGGTCAGGACTGCCCCTTTTGCAAAGGTGTCATGGGGATAGGTGGCTTTCTAGGTTCTCATGTCTACTCCTGGCCCCGGGGAAGGAGACTTGCGAAGGCAGCAATGGAGACAACGAGCACTTTTTGAAAATTCATCTGTATATTCACAAAGTTGTGTGCACTTGCACCATCCCCTGCTTTTCTCCACATAAACATTTATTTAGCTTTAAAAAAGCACTAGCAAGTGGCTGATGGTGGTGTTCTCAGGTTATAGCTGCTAAACCAGCTACAGGCTTTGTTCATTACAGAGTAATGATGGCTTTGCATCTTCTTGTTTGCTATTCAATAATTGTCCTCTTGAGCAAAAGTGCCTATTGACCCGAACAAAATATAATTTTGTCTCCCTTCAAGTTTCAAAGTTTAAAAAACATTTCTCCATCGAACGAGCTTTCTCCAATAATGATTGTATTTGTTATAGATTTCCCTGGCAACATAACAGTATAGAAATAAGCATTTGAACTAATCCTTTCCGCTTCAGTTCTAATAGGCAATAGTCATTTTTATGTCAACAGCCATCGTCTAGCTTTCCCTTCAGTGCAGAGGTGAAAGAGTTCCTAAGCATCACTAGCGCAAATGATGTGTCTCTCAGCTTCTCTGTGTCAGAACTTTCTCAGTAGCTCCTTGTTTCCATTTACTCAATGGGGATAAATAGCATCTCCTTAAGCACTGGAATAGGCTGCCCAGGGAAACGGTGGGGTCACCATCCTTGGAGGTGTACAAAAAACATGTAGACGTGGCACTTCAGGACATGGTCTAGTGGCTGTGGTAGTGTTGGGCTGATGGTTGGACTTGATCATCTTAGAGGTCTTTTCCAACTTTAATGATGCTATGATTCCCTCTGCAGGGGCTGAGGCATCTGCAATGAATTGGCATCTGCTTTCAGTCTCATCCACAAAGATTGTTTTCAGAAGTGCTATCACTAGTAAATCCTCTTAAAGACACTAAAAATTTACAGACTAATAAATAAACAAACCCACTTTTCTTTCATATTTGAAGGTTTGGAAGACTCCCAAACCATGGAAAGTTTGGGAGTGTAGTGCTCCTTCCCTCCTCGTGGTACACTAGCAATTCACAGTAACTGGGCAATTAACTTCCAGGTAGCCAGGGAAATGCCACAGCAAACTTTCAGCTAATTTCTTGATTTGATAACTTCTCCATACTGAAAGATCAGCAGGTTTATTTAAAACCGCAGTATAATTCTGCACAACTAACTACTGTTATCAGTGGCTTTGATCCCTTACGAAAACTGCATATAGCACTTCTGAGTGTAATTTGGTGTGGTAGGTTTATTACCTTAATAGGCAGGAGAAAATTTTCAAGACCATTCTATCCAAAATTAGCTGTTTTGTTACATTTAATTAATTCAGATTCGTGTAATTTCAGTGCAGCATAAACAGTTAGATGTTGAGAAATGGAGAACATAAAAATAAAATGAAAATCACTCTTTTTTCTCCAAACCTTTCGATTTCAGTTTTGTTTAAAAGACTAGAAACAGCTTCTGCTAAGAACAACAAGTTACTAACCATGTTAACGGCACAGCATAGGGTCAAAATATTTTTAAAAATTTGCAGTATGGTCACTTGGTGCAAGAACTTAAATATTTAGTTTAAAATTCCAGCATATGCTTGTTCCACATGGAAGGCCACTGTAAACAGTCCCAATTACTGCTAATTGATTTAAAACTCTGAACTCAGTAGGAAATCACAGATGTTAACTGCTCAGCGATGCACTAAAACTTTCTGAGTTTCTCAAAAAAGAGTTGGCGTAATTGCAAGGTATCTTTTTGAGGCCTGGGGATTATATAAATCTCTTCCAGTGAGAGCTCTTCCATGGAAAGCATCGATGTTAGGATTGTAAAGCTGTTAGGGAAAATAACGTTATATTTGTTTCAGGACCTGCAGAAAACTGAAGAAAATGTGGAATGATTTTGTACTGCAAAGAAGAGATAAATTCTCTCTTTTTAAGACTCCCACGAATGATTCCAGAAACCTTTGAAAGGAAAGCTGGCCATTTTCTTGGAAAACTCAAAAAAGACATAGCACAAAAGCTTGAAGAAATCTAGTTAGCAAAAAATAGGTCTCTTGAATTGATATGCAACACTGAAGCTTAAATTACAAGACATAGAATACAGGGAATATGTTCCAGAAGTCTTTGCTTGAAAAAGCATAAAAGTTTGTCTATGGATTCTCTGGGAGCCTGAAGTTAACCAATGGACATAAGTGCGTAAGCAGAATGCAATAACCACTTAAATGTAAATGAAGACAAGCTTCAGCAACCAAATTGCTTCTAGAATTATAATGACCCTGTTCCCCTCCTCATCCACAGAAACTACCTACAGACGCTATCTGCTGGCTAATCCTCATCTTCATTTCCCTTCATGTGGCAGTTATGATGATGTTCTCTCTAGCAGAACTGATTTTTTTGAAAGTTAAAGAAACTCTTTTTTAAAAAACAAAATACAGTGCTAGTAATATAAATTCTTTAATATCATTAGGAATTCAGTAATATCCCAAGCTGATGGTGAATCTTGCAGCAAGAAGTGTTGCAGATCGATTACTGGCAGGTTTCCCAGCAAGTGAGTTGGGAGCTCAGCTTGTATGGTTTAAAGCTCGAGGGCATCTCCAGGCTGCATATTATTTTTTGCTGGGGATCCAGGACCCGAAGGGTTGGTGGCTGTGGCACAGCACAGACTGAGAGCAATAACTTGCTGAAGAAAGTGAGCTGGAGACAACTGAGAATTTGAAATCAGGAGAATTTGGATCTGCTATGTGACTGCCATTTTCCCTTGCCTCTGCATGCTGTTTGTAAAATAAAAGAACTATTTGTCCCATTTGAAGCTTTCTGAAATCCCATTAAGATGTGCTAGATGCCAGGAATATGGTGTTCACAGCACCACTGCGGATCCCAGGCATGGCTCCCAGCCCAGAAGATGACAGAGGGAGAATTCCTTTCCTAGAGAGTGTTCTTTGAGACAGTAATAAGAGTGATAGGGAGTGAATATGGCTACCCTTCTGCAGCTGAGGTCATGTTTATGTCAGGGCAAGTTGGTATGTCTGACAGAGGTATCTGTCCTTGAGAGCACTGGCCAGAAATATGTGGCCTAATGGGCAGACTAGCTATGTGAAAAATGCACTCTGGCCTCAGGTGAAAAGGGCACTGCCCAGTTACTGCGGAAGCATTAGGGGATCCTCTCTGCCTACGACTACTTGCCACCCCATTCCAGGGCACAAATCATACCTTACCCCTCCTTCTCACCCTGTTCTCTCCAAAACCCAATGAGACAGTAACAAAACATGTTAGTGAGCATCATCCTAGACCTACAGGGTCACATGCGTTGGAGAGCACACTAGGAGTCATCCAGCTCCAAAGGCCCACTCAAGATGGAGCCAACATCCACCAGGTCCCTCAGTTGGGCTAGAGGACAGCCTTTGTACAGTGGGAGCACAGGCAAGGGCCATTAGCAATGTCAGTGTCCTCCTCCAGCTTGTTCCTCACCTTTTACTCCTTCTTGGCAAGTCTTTTGGGCAAGGCCCCTGGATTACTCTGCAGCCTTCTCCAAATGTGTTCCCTGGACTGGAAGACTCCCACAGCCTTCATCTGTACTGTGCTCCAGTACTGGTGTATGTTTTATATTGTGTCCTTCTTATATTGGAGCTTTAGGTATGTGAACTGAAAGAGATCCATGTGTGTGTCATTTCCCATCCTCTTGAAAGTACAGATAAGAACCCAAAGATGGACAATATTTACACTGGGAATAACAGCCTGAGAATCAGGAGTAACATATTTCCCCTTGTTGTTATGCGTTGTCCTGGTTTCAGCATTTCAGAATATATTATCCTGCTGTTCATTTAATGAGATTGTACTGGGGTAAAAAGGAGAAGGATGCAGGCATGGTGAATGTGTCTAGCAAATCTTTAAATGCCTGACTGGTGATGATAATGTGAGCATGGGTTTATTGCTCTGCATTTTAGAAATACATTTTTAAAACTTCCCATTTTATTAGGCATTTATTTGCATACAAGCAGTTCTGCCTTTCCTTTCTGTAATTTTATTGCAAGAGTAATAGAGGTTTTGGAAATCAAATACATTCCACTATATTTCAAGGCTCTTCTTATGCTACTGAGTGATGTCTGATTTATGAAAAGAAGGCACTATTTGCCTCACCCTCTGTGTATCTGATGGAAAAATACAGTAAATTGAGATTAATATATCCATTCCTTGTGCATGTGGATGGATATAAGGGACATGCACATTTCAGTCTCATAGAGATTTCTCCTTTCACCTTATGTAAGCTTAAAACATATTATTGGGCTTTTTTAATCTTTACCCCTCTGGTCTTATGCTGGATGCTGCTAATGAGATGGTAGGTTTATTGGCCATTGAGTCTTCCTTGAGTTTGTTACAATTTCACCTTAGTCCCTTGAACTTCTCT
This sequence comes from Eurystomus gularis, assembly GCA_013400335.1. Classification (NCBI taxonomy): domain Eukaryota; kingdom Metazoa; phylum Chordata; class Aves; order Coraciiformes; family Coraciidae; genus Eurystomus; species Eurystomus gularis. The sequence continues at coordinate 37,692 of VZZY01024409.1, forward strand.
ATCATTCCTGCCTTCTTCAAATTATCAGGGGATGGGGAGGGAAGAGTTATCCTTCTCCACTGAATTGACTAGTCATTACACTGCTTTCAGACTCCTTACCAGTCTTCGCATCTGTTTTTTGGAAAATGATTTTTCCATCAGTATCCTTTCACTAACTCAAGGTATTACTCTTAGAAGCAACTCAGACCCCATTATTTTTGTAAGTTATATGCCAATTTTAATTTGAAAGTGGCACCTGAGGTCAGATTTACTGCACACATACACACTTCCCCAGCCCCTACTGTCTGTGCCAGAGGCATTGAGATTGTCTCTATGGAAAATCCTTGGCATTCTGGGTTTAAATTGGTGTATGCGAAGGAAAGGCTTTTGTTATCCATTCTTTCCAGGCTCCTCTGGAAACAGCAATAGCTGGTGCTGACCAGAGATGACTCTTCTCAATTTATTTTTGGTTACCAGACAGTACCGGATATAATTTTATTAGCCATTTTGCCTTAAGTCAAACTCTGATTACCAGATTTGAAATGTTACTGTGTGGTTTCTGAAGCAGTTATTTTTATCAAACTGTACTTAAGCATTGGAAGTAGAGCTGAACAAGCTGCAAAGAGAATATTATGTTGCTAAGAAGTTAAGAAGGGTGTTGATGGAAGATAATGTCTAGTAGAAAACTGAATAGACTTAAAAATAACCTTGCTACATCTGGATACTGGTTTTGTCATGGCATTAGATAGCTATTACAGAACTATATGCTGCCTTTCCTGCTGTGATCAAGAGGTGAGAGAAACAAATTTTTAACCTTTTTTAGATTTCATTAACAAATGGTCTTACTTGAAAATGCAGTTCTCTAGATCTTGGCAGTCCTGGAATGCCTGTAGACAGGAATATAAGTCTCCTCAGTGATTTGTGGGGCTGGATATTAAACCTGCAAAATTCTGAACGTACCTGCCATGTACTGCAGGATGAGAGTGCTGGTAATGTTACTGCTCAAAATACCCTTTGCAAGAACCATACAATTCCATGGTCGTGTAGCCAACGGCAGCATCCTATCATCAGACTTGTTTACTGCCTTCCAGAAGAGCCCCATACTCAAGAAAAAGTAATATCTAGCTTATTTTCAAGCTGCTGTAGCTCCTTAGGCCTTGCAAAAACATAGAAATATTCTCAACCCTGAGACCAGTTTTAATCTACCCTTAAGATACCAGTGACAGAAAGTAATCACGTAAATGTTATCATACACCTTTCCTTCTTCCAGGTTGCTTGCAAGGGATACAGTTATTGCAAGCAGGGAGCGAGTGCTGGGGCATTCACATCTGCTGGTGCATCCCTGCGGGGGGGGTCCCTGCCGTGGCCCAGGTGCTGCTGCCTGCGTCCAGGGGGACGTGGCATGTGAGGAGCATGCCCACGGATGCTGCTCTTCTGAAGACATTTCTAATATTAGATTTGTGTTATTAATCTCTGTTCTCCCTGGAGCCAGGAAAAAGCCTACTGAAAGAAGCCAATGAGGAAAGTAAAGGCAAAATGTAAAGAAGTGGCTCATGTTTGTTGTTAAATAGCGTTGTGAAATGCTTGCTGCGCAGATTAGATCATCTGCGGGAGAGTGAGGAGAATCACACTGGCATGGGTGTTATGCAGCGTTTATGTCTCTGTTTTGCTCTTAAAATGATCAAATTGAGATTATAGAGAAATATATGCGATTCTGAGACATTGCGCTAACTGAATTTCTCCCCAGATGTGTATGAGTATAATGGAATATATCCCTCACGCAAACTTGCATCATTCAGTGTTGAAAAGGCCAAGGAAAGTTCAGATACATGCTACTAATCCAAAAGCAGAAACCCATGAAAGGTGACTGAAAGCAGGAATGGTGTTTACCTAAAACACTGTGATTAAGCATTATGTTATGTTTAATTAAACAAGTTATGGTTTAGGCTCGGGTAACTGCAGTCCCTTTTTGCCACCAGCCCTGCATCAGCGCACTGCCACATGCAATGGCATGGAAAAGTAAGTGTGCAATGGAGCCACGGTGGAGACTTGCAAGACCTCAACCTCGGCTGTGTAGTTCAGTGCTACCAGCCTGGGGGCCACAGTGTGAGGATGCAGAGGACATAATGGCTCATGTTTCTGTCCAGGCTATTAAGTCCCCGCTGTTGTTGCTGGTTACGTACAGACAGGAATGCATGCAATGCTGGTACTGCATAACATACATCAGAAATCTGGGCTGTTTTAGTGCTAATATATCAGAAATCTCTTTAACTTTTCACTAAGCCTTGGTTGGTACTGGTATCATTAGCCTGGAGTCAACAGAAAATACCCTCTCTAAAGAGTTTAGACATGAGTGAATTAACCTTTCCAGGACTGCAAAGGGACTTGCTTGGACTTTGGGCCCCAGGCTGTGGTTGCCTGGCATGTTAAGTCTGGCTCCTGATACTGGACCCAAAATGATGCAGCAGATTGACATGACACAAACTCAACCTGTGGTTTCAGATTTGTTCCAGAATTGTTGGATGCACTAACTTTGTACTGAGAAGCTTTACACAAGATCAGGTTTCAGCTGTCCTGTGCAGCCAGTGCTCCCAATTGCATAAAGCTGGAATAAACTCCCCACTGGCCATGGAGGTTACTCAACAGAAATATGAGCATCTTCTATGCCTGCTCTGTATCATATTTGTACTGCAACATAACCCAATAGCACATTGATAAGCACTAGTGATCACAGGATCATGGTGATAAGAGGTATGAGCCTGAGATAAAAAACATCTTGAACTGGTTTGTTTTTTCCCTTAGCAGTAGCTCTACTACTGTTGTTTCAGATATCCCCTTGCAAAAGGGCAGGGGGTGGAAGGGAGCATTAAAAAATAAAGGGAAAGGGTCAACCCAGCTTTCTGCTGCATGATTATCTTGTGTGTTTGTGAGAAAATGATGCCTTGTACCTTCCTCTCTTCTTCCTGATACAGAGCTGAATCATTAAGACTCTGCTAATAAAGTCCATTTGGGTTGTCTGCGCAATTTCCTATGCATTTAACAAAGGAAGAAATTCAATCAAGCCTCCATCAGTTAGCTGACCAACGTCAATTGCAAGCGAAAGGAAGCAACAGCGTTCTGCCCAAAAGCAACCCTGGATTTCAATCCATCGTTGAAAGTGCAGTATTTTACACTGCTCTTTTATCTGTCCTCTACCAAAGGCGTCTTTAACAAGAGCTGTACAGACGCTTGTCCCAGTCCTGCTGTCTGTTACCTGCCTCTAATTCTTACAGAGCACTGAAATTTATAATGCTACATTAAGCTTGATTCATTACCACTCTCCTTATTCACTCACAGCAGTCCTGTTTGTGTCAACAAAACATGAAAAGCACTGCCTCTTACCCTGAGGGGGACCGATAGCTGTGTTCCCTGTACCACAGCCCTGCTTTACTGAAGACGATTTTATCTACAGCTGTTTTAGCTCTCTTTCTGCTCCTTTATGCTGATGTAAGTTTAAAGTTGTAATAAGAATTTTTCAGTGGTTTTTTTCTGTTAGGGTTGTTACTAGGGCAAAGCTAAAATATGTGTGGGTCTTTTTCTAATGAATATTCCAAGTTTGCAAATCTTTATGACGTGCTTTACCTAATGCTAAGAGGAGGAAAAGGAACACCAGACGATGTGATGCTGCAAAGCTCAGTCTAATTTAGCAGACCAATCAAGGGATGGGCTCTGCCAGAAACAGATTTTCACACACTCAAACACACTCGTCACCTGAGACCCCTTACAGTGAGCTAGTGACACTCACTCCAGCTGGTCCCAGAGGTGAGCTTTGGGCAGTGGCTTGGCTCCAGCCCATGAAGGCGCTAGCATGGATACTACATGGTGTTGTATATCTGTGTGACAGTGCTGCTCTTGTTACCAGCCCCATGAGGGTCATGATAGCCATGGGTCAGCACTGGCTGCTAGGCCTTCTGGCTGTGATGACATCCTGCTACACCTCTGCAATGGTTTCAGATGTGGTCTCCTGTCAGGCATTGGTCCATGGCCCACATAAGACTATGCCATGGTTTGCATTGCCCTGTCAGCTGTGGGTTACTATGCTCAGCCCATTTGTGCCATGCACTCTTGGCCCAGCTGAGGCCACAATACTCCCATGTCACCTAAAACTGTGGAGAGGAGCTTCCTGCAGTTAAACAGGTGGATGTAGCACTTGAGGCTATGGTCTGGTGGTTAGGGAGATGTTGGGATGAAGGTTGGGCTTGATGATCCTCCAGGTCCTTTCCAACCATAATGATTCTATGATTCTATAATTAAGCTTTGCATCTTTTGGGACTCTGGGCCTAAATCTCTCATTTCATCAGAACTGATGAAACATATATATATATATGTTATTACTGGCTGTTTTATTACAACAGAACAGAGCGGAAGACTGACTAATAACAAAGACAAATAAATAACTCATTTTTTACTTTCTCTGACACATCATCATTTCATTTAATTCCTCTTCACATTTTCCTTGTCTCTGTTGCAGGATCTCCTTCTGCTGGACTGGATGAATGCAAGGTTCTCCCAGTTTCTGGGGCAGGGACCCACACTCCAGCTACCATCCTGGGCAGACTTTGGCTTAGTTGTCCAGATGGAGGCCAAGGTCCACTGGACATGTGGGTCCTCATGGGCATGTCCCTGGCATCCACCAAAAGTCCTTCTAAACTCAGAAACTTGTGACTGGTCTGTCCATTGGCCTAAAAGAGAAAGCACAAGAAATATGTATGTGTAACAAAAAACATAAAAGGAGAAACAACTGAGAAAGCTTCAGAAACAAATCCCTTTTCTCTGGTGTGCTTGAGGAGCAGCTGGCTGGAAATGATAATTGTCCTCTATTTGGGAACAATAAATTAAAGCAGAGTGAAATAAAGAGAGTGATATTCCCAAAGACCTGGCGAATAATTTAGAAGGGCTTGTAATCACTGTAATTAAATGTATATTAGAAATCTATAACTACAATATGAAGCTAATTTAAAATGACAGTTACTTTCTTGCATCACGTACCTCTTCCTAATGATGACTTATATTTGACAAAGTTGAGTTAACGATGTTTTTATTAAAATGTACTCAGTGCATGCTTGCTGCATGAACCTGTCAGATTTGGTAATGACATCCTTTTTAAGAATAGCTCCAGACCTTAGAAGGACACTGGGGCTTCTGAATTAGGAAAATACTAAGCAAATTCACATATTGCATTATAAAAATCTGCAGGTGCAGGATTTTCCACAGCAGAAGCAGGTAAGGAAATGCAAATTTTAGCTCTCCCTATGTGCTTGCAATGTTAAAAGAGAATTTTCTGAATTTCAGAGCATGGGTGATCACGTCCATTTAAGAAGTCACTGCCTGTCACATAGCAAACTCCTTTCAAAATTTTATTTCATAGCAAAGCCTTGTTTCCCTTAATGAGATTCCTAATTAATTGCTCAGTACTATATTGAATTAAAACCTACATTTTTCTTAGAACTAAGGGCCCCAAATTGGAGATCTGGGACCCCAGATCCCCAGGAACAACAGCAGTCCCTGGCAGTGCAGCAATAGCATTTCTTGCTCATGAAAACCAGTCTTAAATCTTCCAATAAGTGGTTCCCGTTAGCAGCTGTGCAGTGGTTGATTATATCTCATTGTAGATTTCTCCTGTTCTGTGTATGCATGTGTGTGTTTGTCTGAGTGCCTACCTTCTTACTCGCTTCAGAGATACTTGAAGAAGCTCTGAAAGGACAGTAAGGTAGATAACGCTGTCCTCATGGTGCCCCATGTCTCATCTGAGTGTGTCCTCTGGCATCTGCCTAGTTAGAATATAGAGGAGACGTGGAGAAGATACACAGTGAGCACTCTGAGAGCAAAATTAGCCCTCAAATCTCAAATATCTCAAAATGTTTTGCCAAATTCATGTATGTCATAACAGCTGACTGCAACTGCTAAGGAACCTAGCCTATCCCTTATTCTCTTTACTGTGATGTGCTCTAAATAGTTGTGGGGTTTTTTGGGGGGGTTTTTTTGGTGGTTTTTGTTGTTGTTGTTGTTGTCTGTTTTGTTTTTTTCCCTGAAAATAGAAGGTGTATTTCAAATGTGAATTTGGAATGTGCTTACTTTTTTGGACTTGAAACTTTTAATTGCTCAAAATGTGGTACTATGCTGTGTGGTGGGAAAAGAACAGGCTCTGTCTTCTGTAAGTCTGAATTTTTTGCAATGCTTGGATTGGAAGGAACGTGCTGTGATAAAATTTGCTTTGTCTTAGTTGGAAATACAGGCCAGTTTAGTGCTCTGAGGAAAAAAATCTAAGTAAGAATAATGTGGCATGCTTCTGGAGAACTTCCGGCAACTGGCAGAGAGAGAACCGGATCAGCATTTCAGCTGTGAAAATTAAGGTTTCTAATCACTAATGCCCAAATCCTGCTCAAGTGTGCTCCTGTTTTAACTGTGTTAAAACAGAAAACACATCCAAATGGATTGCTGAAATGTTTAATGGAACAGGAAAGAGGAGAGCAGAGGTCAGGCAGGCCTTGAGCCTCATTTCTGAAATTTTGAGCTTGATGGAGAGTCTCTTAGGTCTGAGAGATTTAGAACACCAACACCCAAACAAAATCTTTTTGCAGAGGCTTAGTCATGGCTAACATCCAAACTCCCACCCAGCTGCTCACTTCATCCCCTCCAGTGGGATGGGGGAAGAAAATAGGAAAAAAAACATGAACAAGGAAGCACACGGGTTGAGACAAAGATGGGGCACTGCTTACCAATTACTGTTTTGGGCAAAGCAGACTTGGCCAGGGGAAAATTTGTTTTAATTTATTGCCAATTAAAATAGACAAGAGTAGTGAGAAACAAAATGACAAACATTAAAACAGCACCTTTCCTCCTCCATTTTCCATGATCAGCTTCACTGCTTCACTCCCAATCCTCTACTCGCCAAGCAGTGCAGGGGGTGGGGAATGGGATGTTGCAGTCTGTTCATAACTGCTCCTCTCTGTTGCTCCTTCCTCCAGCTAGGAATGTCTGTGCTTGCCATGAGGCAGCTCCTGGGCCAGTTCTCACAGTGGCCACCTCTGAAGCTCCCCAACACCCTTGACACCTGCACTCAATGTAGCGTCTTTGCAGTGAAAGGGCAATTTTTGTGCTTTATTGAACTGAGACAAAGGCCAGAAGTTAATGCTGGTTTTGGTCTCTCATCTCATACTGCGTGGTCACCCAGAAAATTAATAGAAACCCTTGGAAAATTAAAAGCTTGCTGTGCATGGTTAGATAAGAAGTGATGCATGGTTAGATAACATCAGAAATGCCAGCAAATTTCTGATGTCTTACTTCCTGACAGAGGAAAACAATTAGTAATGAAACACATACGAAGATGCCAGTGGATAAGAAAGAAGTGTAAACGTGCTAGCAAGGGCAAGGTTGAAGGTGCAGTGCAGTTAGCAAATGGGAATTTTGTGTGAGAAATGAGACAAGGAACTTCTGTGACTGTGTTAATTCAACTAGCCTATATATGCCACCATAATGGGCTGGCATTTCTGAATAGCATTTTGTCAGATAGTTGCATATTGCAGGTACTAATATTGCAGTTGCATTTTGCAGGTACTATATTTACTCCAATTACATAATTAGGTACCATTATACAAGTCAAATAACTGCATTAGAATTGATAAAATTCTATATATGTGCTCTCTTTCTAATATAATGCTGTCAGAGTAACCTAAACACCCACTGAAATACAGAAATAGGCACATATGGGAATATTTTCCTTCATGTATCCATATGCTTCTATATTTAAATCACTGTTAATTATGTATATGTATGTAATTTCTTTATTACTGTGAACAAACAGGAAGAGCTCTGTTCATTTTTCAGGGAAAAAAAAAGAAAAGAAGCCATCAGCAAAGTGTTTATAGTATTTTCATACAAATGAATAAAGAAAACAATAGTAGGCATCTGTCAAGATTTATATTTGATATTTCTCATTTAAAGCTCTGATTTTAAAATGTGAAGATTCCTAGAAGTGCAATGGTGCAGGTATCATCTAATGCTCTTTTCACTCTTTCCACCATTTCAGCGCAAATGGTGACTGTACTGACGGCATGGATGACTCTGAAGACGTGCAGCCCTTCTCCCTCTCTCTTTGGGGAGAAGTTTTAATAAAATCTCGATAAATTTAGGGGTGGATGAGGAGTGAGGGGAAGACCTTCTTTCCTTGCTTCTCCTAAGACTTGTTTGTGAAATAAACCTGTGCTCTTGCTTTTCCAGAGAGGGTCTAAGAGCAACTCCAGAGGGTGTCCCTTCAGAGGTTCTCCAGTTTCTGCCTTCCTGCAGCAGAAGGGGTGGCAGCAGCCACTGAAGGGGGCAAGGCTGGTGGCCCCTGAAACAAGGTAGAGAGTACGATGCCCTCTGCTTCTGCTGGAGAGGGAGGAAGACCAGTACCCAGGCGGGCACGTGGTGAAATGGGAAATGCAGCTCGAAACTTCCAGGCAAGCCAGTGAGGTCAAGACAGTCTCTTGGAGGTATCTGTCTGTGGTGGATTAACCTTAGCTGAGCACCAGGAGCCCACCAAGCCGCTCTATCACCCTCCCATTTTCCTTCTCCCTCCTCAGCAGTACAAAATGGGAAGGAACATAAGATAGAAAAACAAAACCCTTGTGGGTAAAACAAGAGCAGTTTACTGATAACAAAGCAAGCAAAGCAAATCCGTGCACCAAAGCAAAGAAAAACAAGGATTCATTCTCTACTTCCCATCAGCAGGAGATATCTGGCCCCTCCCTGGGAAGCAGGGCTCCAATAAGCATAGCAGATGCCCTGGAGGGCAATGGAACAGCCCCCCCCCCCCTTTTCCCTAGCTTTATAACTGAGCTGACGTCATATGGTATGGAATATCCCTTTGGCCAGTTTGGGTCAGCTGTCCTGGTTGTGTCCCCTCCCAAGATCTTGCCCACCCCCTCCCACTGAAGGGAGGGGGGGGGGGGTGGGAATGTTGGGAAGAGTCCTGGTGCTGTGTGAGCACTGCTCAGCAGTAGTCACAACACGGGTGTGTTATCAACACCCTTCTAGCTCCCAGCATAAAACACCTCACTATGAGAGCTGCTATGGGGAAAGTCAGCTCAGCCAGATCCAATACACTGTCCCATGCCGTGGAGGGCAGGGCAACCATTTCAGGTCACAAGTGTCCTGTCTGAATGAAGAATCAGGAATTTGACACAGAGCAGATGAGCCTGATGCTGAGCCAGTGCATGGAACTCTGAAACAGTCCTTATTGCAATCACTCCAAAGTGATTTAAAATGAGTTTGGAAAGGTGAAACAGGAGGGGGAAGGAAAAAAATGAGGGGAGGACTGTGCCTTCTGCACTTGTTGGATTTGTTGAATTTGATCAGAGGTGATGTAGCTGGTGGGGCTGCAGCAAGTGGTCACCAAGAAGGCAGAAAGCAGAGCATAGCAAGCCTTCTCCTCTGGCATGGACATTAAAAAAGCAGGCAAGACTGGTAACACAGCTTTTGAGCTAACATGAGGTACTTTTTAACCCATGACATGTTTAAAGATTAAGCTGCTAAAAATACACATTCCCATGTCTGCAAAATACAAGGCAAAATCAATTCTGGTGTCACTTCAGTGAGGGTGATTTTTTTAAGCTTCAACAGTCAAAGCATAAACGAAGATGCCCTTAATTTCCTCTCAAATACCTTGCCTGCAGTAACGTGTAGTATGAACTATATTCTCTGTGTAGAAAGTGTTGCATTTTTTTCTAAACACCTTGGTGTGATAGCAAAACTGCAAGTCTTAAGAGCTGCATAGACAGTTTGCTACGGTGTCCACTGTTTATCTCAGTTTTCTGAAAATTTGACGTACAAATCAGAGATTGATTAGATCAGCTGAAGATTCTGAAAGCAAATGGGACAGTCAAAGGCAATATGAACACAGCAGAGGAGCAAGGTGATTTCCTTACCTCCATTTTCACCAGAAGATGCCAGAAAGAGGCTTTCCCAGTCTTTGTCCTTATGGAAATAAGAACTGGGTCAGTCTTGGAAATTAAGGATGAGAAGAGAAGATGTGCTTGTCAAACCACTGAATGTGACATACACTTTCTGTCCATTTTCTAGGCTGTGCGTTGTTTGTCTTTAGGAGTCTTCCTAGCAAGTTGGTAGAGACTTTAATGTTGCACCCCAGGGGACTGGCAAATGCTGAATACTTTTTCATTTAAAAAGCCCAAGCAAACGGAAAAACCAACCAGTAGTAATGGGTTTGTTAATTATGGACTGGTAATTCTTTCTTTAGGCAATTATAAAATATGTTTGAAACAATGAGAAATTTCATAGACTGCTCACATGTCACTCTTTAAAAAAAAAATTTCCTGCATGAAATAGGAGAGTGGACTTCTCAAAGAAGGAGGACTTTCAAAAGGCCTGAGACAGAAGCATATACCAAGTGAGGCACATAGAAGAGTGGTGAACAGTCTTGCATGCCTCTAGCAGCCAATTTCCCTTTAAACACAAAATTAGTGGAATAAGTTTGCGGGGAGTGCAGGACAGGGAGAATGACACTGCCCTGCCATCCTTCCTGTCTGTGCAAGGCCATACCCACAGATCAGCACTTTTCCTCCTTTACATATTGCTCCCAGAGAGCGATAAGGACAGAAATCAGCAGTGGAAATTCATCAGTGTTTCTGCATGTGGAAAGACAAAGGCACCTCTGAGGAGTCATTTAAAGAGTCTCAATGAGTGCTGAGCCAGCACCTTGATCCCGATACCTTACCCTCTCCTTGGTACTAACTGCAGAAACTGTCTCAGTTACCTTTAATAAAAGCACCTTAAGAACTTTTTATATGGCATAAAAAACCCTAATAGATTATACCTCTACTGTTTCAAGAAAATATAATGGACCTGTCTTCTTTTAAATGCTGTGCGTCCTGAATTTACTTTCACATATATGATCAAAGTACTGTAAATAAAGACAATTCTAATAGCAGATCAAAGGAAGAATAAAGTCTGCCACAAACCATTTATTATCTGCATAATTAAATCAAGGCTGTGGATAGAAATTTGTTGAAAAAGACATCTTTTTGGGATGTGCAATTAGAAAGGAATGTAAAATAACCCCAAATCTAAGTACAATTCTATCTCTTGTTTAGGTAATGTCTGGTTAGATCTTGCTCTAAAAATCTTGCTCGTCCTAGGTCAGTCTGATGACTTTGACTAAATGTATTTCAAACTTTTTAAGGTCATTGTGAAATAAACCAATGAAAATTAAAGTTTAGGTTGCGTTTGCCAATGTCTACAGCATGAACTGTTCTGTTTGCCACCATCACCTCTTGCCCATACTCCTACGTATATATATCTACTATTGCAATAATGCAAGAGAAAGAAAAGAAACCAGTTTCAATAAAACCATCTCTACTACAGCACATATACAATACCTCCCCTCCCAAAAATGAAAAAAAAAAGATTCCCCTCAAACACCTGGAAAATCTTTCCGCATTTAAAATTACTCTTCTTAGAGAATTATAACAGCCAAATTTCACTTATCAGGCAGTATTTATACAATTTCTGTTTTGAAGAATGGTTCATGTTGATGTGTGCTGTCAGATCATGATTTATGTTTTAATCCCACTGGTGCATATGAGCTCTCATGGCTAAAGGACACTCACTTTAGTATTGCAACTTGTAGACCTGGGTCGTAAGGGAGAGTGACTTGCCTAATCTTTGTGAAAAGCATCAAGATGCCTGGATGGAGCTGGTGGGGAGGAGAGGAGAGAAGGACAAGGGAGCTTCTGCTAGGAGATCCTGGAAGTGTTTCCCCTTATCGCAAAATGATGGTATCATAGACTGTCTGCTAAGGACCTTTATCACCGTTCCAGCAGTAAGACTCCTTCAGCCGCACAGTGAGAATTGTGTGTATTTGGGAAACAGGTGTTTGAGCTTCTGGGTTTCCCTTTAAATAAGCTCTGATCCAGAGTTCTTCTGCAATGTGAGAGAGATTTGCATAATTAGGATTCAACTGCAAGCTTTCTATTCCCACATACATTTGAGGTATCTTTCCTACCCATCACACTAGACTCCATGAAGATTAGCTTTTCACTCCTTTTAAAAATACTTTGTGATAGGCAGTGTGTTGCTCCCATGCCTTCCTGACAGGGCTGTTCCTCTCGTGCAGAGCTTTGCATACTTTAACTTCTGTTTGGCAGCATCAAGAAACTGTCCTGTGCTTGGAGTCTGGAGCTGATGGGCTGCGAATCACACCAGCCTGAACCCAGATTGAGTGTTAAAGGCAAGAGTGAAACTTACCTTCCTTCCTAGCTTGAGTCAGGTCTGGTCTACTTACTCCTTCCCCAGTTGCTCAGGTCCTTTTGTTCCACTTCAAATGCCAGGCAATGGATTGCTGCAATACAATAAAAGTATATATATAATAAACTCACATGAGCTTTTGCTTGAGAAATTGCTTTCATCCAAAATCCAAGGAAGACGTTGGTTTTACTGGGCTCTGGAGCAGTGACTCGGACCTCATTTCAACAGGATTGCAAACATGCCTTCCTGCATGCCTCATTGGAGTCATGAGCCAAAGCAGCTTTCTGAATCCAAGCTTAAATTAATATGGCAGGCAAGAAAGTGGAAGGGCTAAATAAAATTAGCCTTGCCTTTGGTCCTTCACAGCCACCATGAAGAACCTCTCTCCAGGAAACTGAAGTGAATATACATCTCCTTCATGCAGGTGATTCCTAGTGCACCAGAGACATTCTAATACACGATGGTCTTCCTGGTCTTTCATGTAATGCTGGCAGTATAGAAGGGCTTTCCATATAGTGTTTCAGCTTGAAGAAATCTTCCTTTTTAGAGCAAAAGTAATAGAATATACATGATGGGTCTATTTCTCAACATTTACATTGGGTTGTTATTCCTGTTCATTAGCATGATTACACTTGTTATGTGTTCAGAGATCAGCAGTGTTTGTTTTCTCATTCACCTAAAACATCAGAATGATGCTTAGATACTGCATCCCAAATATTGAGTTAGACCTCAAGTTCTTACAGAAATTTGTCGCTGTCTTGATCTAATAGATACTTAATATTTTTACAAGTTTGAAAAATCACAGTGCAGAATGTTAGATTTACCAACATGAGTAGAAGATATTTAAAGCAGAAATATATATAAAAGCAGAACACGTGGGAACCAGCAACTAACAACTATTTCACTGCGTGCAGTTTACTTATTTTTACAACATTTTCTAGTCCAGTCTCCTTCCCAAGTAATCCCAAGGTCACCGCCTCATAACCTTGAGCAGCAGGTCACTTAACCTGCTTACTGCTATCAGAGATGGAAAGTGATTTTTTTAATGTGCTTACTTTAGATTTATTTTTCTTTAACTTCCATTTGTGTTCTCCTTATCCACTCTTCTGCAAGGAGGCTAAAAAAGAATCTTCTATTATCTCAGTTATTTATGATTTTGGTCACTTCTGTTAAATCCCTACTTATGAACATGGTTTTCTAACTTGTTCTCATAACTCATTTCTTTTAATCTTGGGATTACTACTGCCCTTCTTTGTCCTTTCTGATTTTTTTCCAAGAGCTGCACTTACAATGGTTTCTTGTGGAGATTTTTTTAAGTCAGGATTGGGTGCTGCGTTTTATTGTTTTATTTGTTTGGGATTTTTTTTGTTGGTTGTTTGTTTTTTGTTTTGTTTTGTTTTGTTCTTCATAAAAAGTTTGCAACAAAGAAAATCAAGCCATAGGAAGTGGTTTAACCAAAAATAATGCTCAGTATAGCTTCCGTTCATATTTTGCTTTCTATTAACTAAACAGAAAGATCATAGGGGAGGAAACTTCTTTGGAACATGCAGTTTAAATATTCAATTTTTTTCAGCTCAAGTACCACTTGTGTTATACTTGTCCTTTTATAGTAAAGCCAGTAGTAACCCTATATTTAGGGTGAGTATTACATGTTATTACAAAATTCTTTGAGCCTTTTTGTAAGGAAGTCTAACACCCTCCGTTGTTTGTGTTAGGCTTTTGATATTTTCAGCTGAAGTGCTTGGGGTACATAATGCTTTTTCCTCTGCACTTTTGCCCGTAAAAATTCATTTATATTTAGCTGAGATACAGGTTGTTGAATTGCTGTTCCTTTCTTTCACTGATACTCTTCTGGAAATCCTTGGCATCACATCAAATTAACAAAAACCAGTCCCTAAGCAGCAGCATGTCACTGCTGCCACCAACATCACCAGGAGCTGGGCAAGCAAGATAGGGGCAGGCAAGAGCAAATCCAGGAGCTTCAGTCTCTGCCAACCTGGCCTGGGGCCTCCACCAATGACCTGCCTCCTTGCCTGTCTGTGGAGGAAAGAAAAGCCAGTCTGATTTGGTATGGGAAGTTCCCAGACCATCTCTGACCCACAGTAAGGTTGTCCTGGTGGCCAGCTGCTGTCTGCAGGGCAGCAGGCATCCACAAACGGCCAAATGCTGCTGATTGCAGAAGGTGGGTTTACAAATGCAGATAACATTGTCTTCTGTCACTCCTTCCTTACAAAGGAAAAAAACATGGACTCCTGTAGCAATGATGGATAAAAAGCCTTTGGTAAACTGAAGTTGTCTGAATTGCCCAGCTGCCTGTTGTGTGCCTCCCAGCTGGCTCCAAGGGACAGCCAGCATCTCTCTTTCCCTGACCTCTGTTATGTAGTGGCCACACTGGGCACTTCCACCTCCCGCTTCTTACCTACAGGAGGCAAAACCCTGCTTGCCTCAGCCAGCAAGGCTGAGGAAGGATGTCGTGAGTCCACTTGCCCACTCCTGGTCTCTGGAAAAAGGTCTTCTAATTTAGAGGACATCCTTTTCTCTAAAGGGGCTCCAGTTTCATTCTGTGGGCAGTTCGGTTTTTTCCATCCTGTTACTGCTTTTTGTCTCTTCTTTGGCCACTGTGACTTGTAGGGTGTTGGGGTCTCTCCACCCTAATATCCCCGAACCTGCAGCCTTCAGACCCTTCACGCTTTCCTGCCTGGTGGTTGTAGGAGAGCCTGCCTTACAATGAGCCATTTTGTACTGCCCAGCCATTAAAAATAGCCAGCTTTTTAGTCCCAAGGAGGGACGTGTCACGTGAGCATTGTCAAGGAAATTGGTAAATAGCTTAATCTTTTATTTTTTTTCCTCATAAGCACTGAGTGTGTGTGAATAGTATTTGAATTTATGTTCTGCCACAACAGATGGGTTTTAATTTTTGAGGGCTTGTTGTTTTAAGTATATTTATTCTTAAATGGGTACTTGATCTCATCTGCTTTTAAAATGCCACCAGGAAGACTTCTCAACAGTTCCCTCTGGAGACAGAAGCGAGGAGGAAAGAGGCTGTTTGTAATGTCTCCAGCTATTTGGGTGGGCTTGATGTGCTAGAAGGAGTAACGCAGGGCTGGCCAGGCTGCAGTTCTTCACCCTGTACTATGACAGTGCTTAAACTCTGCCACGTGTAGACACAGCCCTTGTAGTCTAGCTAGCAGCCTTCATCTATCATTCTTACATGTAATATTTCTGAGTGTTAATGGCGCTGATGTACAGCATTAACTTCATGTCTGGGTTAGACTTTGACTCCCATTGAGCCATTTTTGCTAGTGTCAGTTTGAACTCAGAACAATATTGAGCAGTGCATAAATCACACCGTAAGATACTGAGACACCCATTTCTCCATTTGTCTTGCTGTGACTGGAGACAAGAAGTCTAAAATCAGAGTTTTTCCAGCCCGTGTGATTCAGCATGCCTGCTTCTTTTGCAACCCTTTCAAAGGAGATGAATGTTGGGATGACAGGCAAAAGTTGTTGTCAAAGGGAGAAATCCTAAAAGCTCTTCATATTCCTCCCTAGGCTTCAATCCCCATAACCTTTTTCTGTGCCACAGTTGTAGGACACCCCACCTTACAACCAGTATTGCAGATGAAAATATGATTTTGACTGATAAGGATAATATATATGACCTTGTTTGTGTGAGACCTTGGTGCTTTGGTCAGGAATGGAACTATCTGAAATAACTGACATAATAGGAAATAACTTTCTTAACATAAGAAAACATTTATTGGTTTCTGAATTTTATGCACATTTTTCCTTGAAACACAGTATTTTTGTACAACTTAGGATATCTCCTATTCTCACCTTTTTTGCACTCAGGCTGCATCTATTCCTTTAATAATATTTTCCTAAACCCTTCATCTTTTCAAAGGAAAGTCTATACAAGAAGCTTCACCAAGCCTTTGCCAGAGAAAAATGCTCAAGAAGTCCCTTGTAATAAGCCCTTTTCCCTCTCTTCTAGCACATCAGTGGGACTAGAGCCTGAATACTCCAGTGACTAGGGCTCTATAAATACCTTTGATAGATAAATTAGAAACTGCTACACAGTAGAACAGGTTTTACTTGTGCTGTGCAGCCAAAGGAAGGGAATTAACCAAAATAAGCATAGGCTTGCTGGTGGAATGGAATATATCATGAGGATTTGGTTTGCCAACTAGTCATAACTATTTTCTTTACCTAGGCACAGAGATAGAAATATAGCAATTATTGTTGGTAAATGCCACCTCATATCGCTGACTGCTGTGCTTTCCAAGGACTCTTATTACTATATAAGCATTGCCAGTTTTGACAAATAGCAGTTGATTAACAAAAACTGTGTTTCTAAAGCAGTTGTACCTCCTGGAAAGTCACCTCCTTGGGTAGGGGAAGAGAAGGCTGAAGGGGATTTTTACTGGGGTTTTTCAGAAACAAGGAGATCCCAGGTGCACTGCCTGTGGTATTGGTAGTCATCAAATATCTGAAACAGGGGCACTGAATGAAACAAGCAGAACAGTTTAAAACAGATGCAAGAAAAGCTGCTGTGAAAGCAGGTGGCAAGCTTCTGGAGCTTGGTACCACTGGACACACTTGAGGACATGTCAGCAGGTTGAAAAAGGGATTAAACACATTCATGGCCAACAAGTATATAAGCAGATACTAGCAGGAATATGCAGGAATCTAATAAAACCAAAAGTGTGAGAAAGCGCTGAGGTTTGTGTGCTTCCATAAATAGCCTTTTTTATTGCCACCGCTGAGATCAAATACTGGGCAGGACAGACCCTTGGTCTAATCCAGCAGTGCATTATATCCTTAAAATATGCTGCTGCTTCTGCCATAGGTTTTCAGCACAGAAATCTTTGGTACGTCACCACAGAGCAGAAGGTGGAGTGAAAAGGATGACTAGATTTTTTAAAAGCCTGAAAGTACACATGGTAGAAAAGTACACTTCCAAAAATGTGGGACGCTACCCTGAATTTCAGCTGTTTACTTGTACGCATTGTTTTTAGATGTATGTTTCTATTGCTGGGAATTACAGTATAGAGTTCGTATCTTAAATTTCTGTTGTTTTTTTTTTTGTTTTGCCTATACCTTCACATGTTTAGTGAATATGCTCGTTAGGAAACCCAGTGAGGCAATTTGAACTTAGGTGCCCAAATTTGCCTGCATTATCTTTCAGCTGCCTTCATCTGTATCAGGATCTGTTTCTTGCTCTTTCTTAGAAGTCTCTGGAGATTCAGCAAGGGCCAGAAGACACAAAAATAATTGCAAGAGCCCTTTTGCTTACAGCTCCCTTCCCTATGCTTAGAGCTGTTCTCAGTGGGAGGTTTAATCTATTTATCACTTTTTGCTGAAGAAAGCACATTTTTAGGTTTTGCTTTAATTTTGAAGTAAGTTTTCATCCTCTCCTTGATGAATTGAAAGCACAGTCTTTGTTCCTTCTATGTCATTCATCACAGCCTTAAGAGGGAGAGACCGAAGACAGGTTCCACTGGGAGACATCTGTGCAAACATCATTGCTGCATTTCTATCCATCAGTTTTTAATCTGGACTCCTGCCTTTTTCATTTTTTCTTCAGTCCTGTGCTTCTCAGAACCTGTGCAGCAGGCTCTGGTTTATTTATTTATACTCATCATAAACTGCCCAGAAGCCGTCATCACTGGCCGAGATGCTGTTGTGTGAGAGGAAAGAGACAGCTGCTGTCTCTGAAGTTATATTTTGAGGGTGGACTTGAAAGCACTTGTGCCTTCAAAACCCTAAGAAGAAAAAACGTATTGTATACAGCCGTCCAATTCATAAAAAGCATTTCAGGGTAAGTTAGAGCTCATCCCATAAAGTAGTTGCTGGGGTGCAAAATGCACAACTCTCCTGTTGTTATAGGAAAAGGGGTTAAGTCCAACTGACTGACTATGGTCCACTTATAAAGCCCAGTGTTTTCAGTATTTTTAGAGGCAGAAGCAGGGAGCAGGGTTTCCTGTGTCTGTCTTGTCTGTCAAAAACCCAATAACCTGTAAAGGTGACAAATTTCCTCGGAAATATCTAGGCTTTTTGTGACAATATCTAAGTGCTGAATTTTGTGGTAGCCAAATTGAAAGCTGTATTGCTAAGTGCTTGGGTTATCAGAAACATTGATGCTCACAATTTGAATTAACTTCACAAGAAATTTCAGCATCTTTCTAAAGAAAATAGAATCCTAGCTAGGTGTCTAACTTGTCAACTGAATCCATGGACCAAATTCCCAGCAGCTCCTGAAATGACTTCTGCCGCACACAGCTCCAGTCAGTTGCTATTGAGAACTTTTTCTCTTCTCTTGCTGACAGTGGCTTTACAATTCTGATTTATTCTGAGCTTTATTCTCCGTACTTTTTAGTCTTTAATAGAGTCTTATATTGTAATCGCAGCTGAAATCTGCAGATTATGCTGCAACAATAAATTATTCAGATGTGCTACTTAGACTTCATTTTACTAAAATGGTTCCATCTCTATCAGTGATTGACAGTTATTTCTGAGTATTATTTAGCCTTTCATATTACAAATCAGGACTCCTGCCTATTGCCAGCTCCAGCTTCTAGTGCCAGATTCCCATCTGGCATTGTAACAGGGACTATTTGAGTAGGACACACTGCCTTTTTTTAGTATCAAATCCATAAGCCTCACAAAGGAAAAACAGCTTCTTTTATCTACTGAGCTCCAACTTATGTATTCTGTAAATCATCTTGACTGCTCAAATGTTGAGATGACTTTAATAGCCCTAATTGAATGGAAAACTGAGCTGAAACTCAGATGTGGTGTTGGAGCTCTTGACGACGTACAAAACATCTTTTTTAATAGCCACCCTATTAAAAAAAAAGTTAAGCGCTATGTTATATAGACATTTCTATCATGTTCCTCTCTGAGCAGTAATTAGTTCTAGTCCTGCCTGGCCATCCAGCTGGGGCTCTTGGGAATTACAGAGCTTTGTTAGTGAGGTGTGAGGACCCACACCAGACACCAGTGTCCATGAAGCCCTACCAAGCTCTCCTGACAATTGCAGGCTGTCAAATCTTTCATCAGGAGCACAGTGTCCAATCGTACATCTCTCTCTTCTCTCCCATGTAAGGGATTGTCTACTGTGCTGGCCAGATGTGTGGCCAGGGCTTTCTTGTAGCCTGGCTCTGAGGTGTCCCAGGTGAGACTTTCATTGTGCCCTTGTCTGGTCACTTGTTGGTAGCATATGTCTCATGCACAGCCAGCTGCTGGACCAAGGCAGTGGATGCTGGAGAGGTCTGTGGAATGTGCTTTGGACTGTATGGAAAGGATATGTCTGAGCATGGATCTTGCATCACAGGTCTAAGCGTAGAGGGCTGAGTGCCAGATCCCTCAGCCTTTATTGTTATCACACGTGTAATATTAAACAATGAAAGGAAGCAATCTCAATAGCTATTAGAGGATCAGAAGCTTTGATGCTAATTGAAAAGTTATTGCCTAAGAAACAAACAAATCTCTAAGATGATCCCTCTGTGCCCAGTTTTTTACAAACCCAGATTTTATTTTTCATGATTGACAGAAGTCACTTTATCTCATCAATGGCATTTTTTGGCTTGTTATCACAAAACTTCTCCCAGAAAATTTCCCTCTCTCGATATTGAAGTGTTTGACTAGGGTTTTCTCCCCTTGAGGGAGGATTTTTGGTAGTAATTTTCCGTAGGAAATACATGAATGCATACATATCATCTTTGTTGTCAGAAATTCAGCTGTAATGTTCCAAGATTAAATGTAACGTGGCATTGGGCCCTTAAAATGCATTGTATTAACGTATCTTCTCTTTCTTGAATTGCTTCTCAAATTTAGTGTCACAAATTTATCTTGGAGAAATCAAAGCAGGTAGCTCCAATGTTTCTGCCAATACTTGTCTGCTCCTAATACTTTAACTAGACACCAGCAGAAACAGTACCAGCAACAGCTGGTTTTCAAACAGTGTTTATGTGGAGTATCAGAAAACTCCAGTTCCCCTGTCTCCATTTCCCATTCTTGCTTCTACCCAAGCTAAAGAGCACATCTTTTTCACAGCTAGCACCTTTCTTTCCTTACTTCTGTCTTGCTGGAGAATTTATCCAGCTTCTTATAGGTGTGTGGGAAGATCTGGCTATCTACAACCTCAGGCAGACTAGTGTATTTGTTGATGTCCTATGGAGGAGGCAGTCTCTGTTACATTCATTTCATGGCTACTTCCAAACTGAATAGTTTATGTGACAATTTACATGGTCTCCATCAACAAATGACTGGTCTGATACGCATATAGGGTTAAATTTATACATGGAGTGCACGATGCACACATTTTATATGCCATACTAACAAGTACTAGTAAGACACAGAAGTCATTGTGAATATTTGATATTAGTGATACTGAGTGAATAATAGCCTTGAACAACATTAATTTGCTTGTATTTAGTAGTGGAAGTGGAAGCTCACAGAGAGCTGGAATCCTAAGGATTGATGTATCTAAATATATTTCTATACAAAGCATAGCTTGCATACTTAAGTGGTATAGAAGTAGGATTTGACAGAAAGCTGGAATGACGAGCAAGGAGGAGTGGAAGGAAAGCTTCTATATACACAGGCGGTATCCCAACTATCTGCTGACTGCTGCTTCTATAAAGTATAGCTGTATATGTGCGTGTGCGTGGATATATATGTATAGGTATATAATGCTTTCTACTGCCTGTTCTTGGGTGTTAGAAGGATATGATATAGGTCACTGAAAGGAATTCTGACTTGTTCTAGAGAGATTAAATATCTAACGTAATACAATTTATTAAAATGAACTACATTGCCAACTCCACCATCACGAGCTCTGCAATAACTTCATTGTCTGGTTCTTGCCAAGTGAGAACGACATAGTTGTTTTGTCATATTGTATTCCGTTCATTCTGCAGCCTGGCATAAACAAGCTCATGTTCAGCTTTATTCCAAGCAGACCACAGACTTGCCCTTTGTTTGACCCAGTCTGTTATGTTTGCAGTTCCTAGAGAACAAATTCTAATTATAGGATGCAAGTCTTCATGGATATAGCCTTAAATGGCTGGAATAAGAGACCTTACTCTATTAAAAGAGTTTTTCAATTTTCAGATTTAAACCTTTATCAGGTCTCTGACCCAAAACTGTATCATTATAAAAGTCACTGAATGACTTAGTGCTGTGCCCCAGGACTTTGTTAAGTGATGTTTTTTACCTGATTGCAAGAGGGATACTGAGGCACAGCACAGTGAAAGGGCAACCAAGGGCCTGATTCTTATTCATACAGGCCCCATTAATCTGTGGAGGAGCATACGGACAAAACCAGATGGAAATTATATTTGAATTTTCCAAAGCAACATGATGTGTCATGGTACACCAGTTTATTGCATAAGCACAAGTGAAAGTCTTTGCAAATCATGTTGTGTCTTTCAGAGTCTGGAAAAGGAAAAACAAGTTTATTATAAACTAGGGTGCTTTTCCTTACTATTTGACAATGTATCCTATTGTCATCTAGAATTTGTACTAATTAGCCGTGAATATTTCAGTGTCCTTGTTATGCTAATCATACTTTGGCATTTTATTTTCTGCACTAACTACAGTCTATTCCTCTTTGTTGTGACTTCTGTGAGTAGGGGCCATACAGTGCAACTGAGCTCCTTTAAATGAAAGCTAACTGAGGAACGCTGTATCAGGGATGACTTCCACATCTGAGAACATCTCCAGAACTTGCATGTGCACAGCCATCCAGCACTGCTCAGCCTTCTGCCTGTAACTCCTATCCTGCACAAAAAATGATTTAGTAACTATTTAGACAGTAAATATTCTTCACCGGGTGAGCTGGGTCAGCTGTGTAGCTGACAGTAAAGATGTCCTGTGCCCTCACTTTCTTGGCTCACTGTTGTTATTGGGAGTATCAATGAGTCACCCTTCTCCTTCCCCATTTATCCCCTGGCTCTAGGTGCACTTAATGAGGACAAGGACTCCCTTAATCACTCTTAACCCCAGGAGACCAGTGTAGAAATCAGTTGGAATATGGGACTGTCCTTGCTGAGTAGTTTCCTGGGGGAAGGTTAGTACTAATATATACATTTCCACATTTTTAAAGCAATGATCAGGTTTAAGCATTTTCTGGCCATTACGAGACGTAGTGATAAAACTCTACTGTCATGGTCAAGGCAGGCAGTACAAGTATCAGCCATGCACCAAACTCACTGAGCCTTATGTGATAGAAAATAAATGTTGCTGAAGGAAAGATGATGCCTTGAGAAATTAGGCTTCTTATTTCAACAAACATTTACAAACATCTAGAATATGCATGGACTGATATTTAATTTGTTTTTTGATGGCATGTTGCCTAAAGGTGGTGATTCTCTGTTCTTTAATTGCTAGTGACAAGTGACACCAACCTCCCGCACTGCCATCCTCAAAAGCGTGGTCCTGGTGGTGACACTGGCTGTCTCCCTTCATAAAGTGGAGCCCCCGTTGCTCTGAGGCTCACTTTGATTTTTCACAGGAGTGAAAGGAAGACAGATGCCAGTGATATGGGGAATAAAATCCCATGAAGGCTGGTGATGGCAGCATGGAATTCAGTGTTCTTTCTGGGTGAAAACCAGAGAAAAAGTCCTTTCACTGAGTGCTGCTTAGCTGGGCTTGAGCTGCAAAGCACCCTTGGGGGCTGAAGCTTTCCCAGGATCTCACCACGGATGAGATGAGTGCGTGGTGAGGTCAGGGGATTTATTCCTTACAGTTCATCTTGATCTTGTTCAGAGTACACACAAGGAAGAGACACTCATGCATGCCAACAAGGAAGGTAGGTCTGGATAAAAATATGTTCTCAAAAATTCAGAGGTCAATAAGAAATCTTACTCCTCTGTCTATACACTCAGGGGAACGGCAGCGCACCAGTCAAACACAGCTGCCCCTTATGCTCATGGAGCATCTCTGACATAGCATCTTTGGCTGCTGCTGGAGCTGCACCGTAGTCAATAAAGGACTGTCGCTTTATATGATGTTTCCAAGAAACAGGTTGGTTTTATGCCTGTATCATCATATCGTCGTGTCTGCAACTTAAAAATTATTCTGTCCTGAGTTAAACACAATCTGCTGATGGCACTTGGAAAATGGCAAATATCTGAGAAGGAGGAGGTTATTTTTTCTGGTGACATACGCAGCTTAACAATTTACAGGAATGAAGCATGAAGAAAAGGTTACAAATCAGAGCAGTAGCTACATACCCTTGACTTCCAGTTTTATACACATCTGCCTGGCGTCTTGTGTGGGGGAATGCCTCAATGGCACACATATATTTTGAAAATTGGTAATATGTTGCTGAACCTTTCAGACATCTTTCAGATTTCAAAGCAGATTCCAGCTCTGAAATAGATGAAATGGGGAAAAACAGGGAAACTACAAAAGGATTTAAAAGATGCTCAAGATCTTGGTGAAGAAAGAAAAGAAAGAATATAAAATTTTACAATACATTTATTGCTGACTTGAAATTTTTATAAGACTAATTATTCTGCTCTGATTTTTCCTGATATCAAGAGACGGCATGAAAAATTTAATTCTTACAACACAATAAAGGAATCAAAAAAGTTAAGAACTTCACATAAAGTACTCCAGGTACCTCTGAAAAGCAAGAAAAGGTGATTTAATTACATATTTTAAAACTAATTTGCTGTGAATGACCATAATATTCTGCAGACAGTTCTCTTTAATTGGTTGCTTTTGCTGTTGGAACTTATGTTCCAGCATCGTTCATTTTTTCTTAAGGAAAACAACCCCTCATTTTTTGGTGATGTTTTATACTCCTTTTTTAAATTTTTTATTTTTTAATTATGTAGTTTATTCTAACACAAAATAAATAGAAAGTGTCACACCTTTCCAACAGAGTACTTTGTCATAACAGAATTCTTCTGGGAATTACTTTGGAAAAGACGACGACAGCGGTGAATTTATTGTTCGGTGTGATGCCTGGTCTCACAAAATATATAGTTTAGGCTAGAATCGGCGTTTCTAGAATATTTTATCATCTGATCCCACCACCCCATCAGGAACTTCCTTAAACAACAACCTGAAATAATGTCAACATACATTGTGTTACTGCTTTTCAAGTTTTTCCACCTGTCATTAGTCAGAATACTTAAAACACTGGAGAAATGAAGTGACTGGTGAATTCTACTTTTCATAAACATTCTTAATCTATTTTACTTATTTAAAAAACCACTATTTAAATTCAATTCACAGAAACACGAAATAGTTGAAGTTGGAAGGGACCTCTGGGGGTCATCTGGTCCAGTCCCCCTGCTCACCTCAAGAGTCATCCCCAGAGTCATCTAGAGTAGGTTTCCCAGGCCCATTTCCAGATGGCTTTTGAATATCTCCAAGGATGGAGATTCCATAACCTCACTGGGCAACCTGTGCCAATGCTTGGTTAATCCCACAGTGAAAAAATATTTCCTGATATTCAGAGGAAACCTTCAGTTTCTTGAGGCTGAAAAGTCCCAGCTGTCTGAGCCTTTCCTCACGGGACATATGCTACAGTCCCTTCATCATCTTCACGGCCTTTAGCTGGATTCTCTCCAGTAGCTCCATGTCTCTCTTGTAGTGAGGAGTCCACCATTATTATTATTAGTTACTGAAGTTATTAATTACTATAACAGTGCACTTAAAGGCATCAACCCTCTGTATTTTCTAGGAAACATGCATAGCACAAGCTATTTGAATATGTGTGGAAACAAAATGTCCTTGCTGTTGCAGAGCTAGAATGGTCCTTGAAACACAGCTTGTCTTTGCTGGTGTGTACTGTCTAGATAAATCTAATAACACTATATGACCCAAAGCTGAGCTGCACACTGACTAACTCTGGCCACTGGCCTCAGTCTACATGTCTGTCATTACAGTAGATTAATAGATTCACTGTGTAGCATTGAAAAATACTGGTACAACAAATTTCATTTTTCTGACACTGAAGCATCCACACGAGTATGATCTGGTTAGCCCTTAAGGAATAATAGACATCCTAGCCTCTTGATCTTAAGCCAAGAAGAGGACATATAACCAAGGAAATGGACCAAGAGCAGTGGCAGAAGCACCAGAAAGTGATGATGAGTATATGGAAAAAGTAACTTCTTAGGGTCATCCATGTTCTGGATCTATATCTTCATTATCCAGGCCTGGGGCTTTCTGCTTCTAAATTGCGTAAAATTGCGTATGGACTTTGTATCATGTTTATTGTAAATGAAAGATAAAAACTAACTTTTTTCCTCACAAACATTGAGGTTCTGCCTCATTATACGTAGCATATCCAAATGACAGATGATGTAGAGAGGACTGGAACACGGTGTTTTGTTTGTCCTGGCATTAATGAGCGTTTGAAATGCTGATGTGTAGGCAAATCTATTTTTGTTTTCATATTTTGCATATATATTACTGTATAATGCCTTATGGGGGGAATAGGAGTTTAACATCTAAATATTTTAATATTCAACAAATAGTGGTACATACGAAACAGAAGGAGGAATGACTTTTCCCCTTAGAACATAGCAGCGAATGTTAGTTTGTCTCCATGCAAGCTATTACAACGTTTGTACTAATTTGTACCTCTGATTTAGGGTTGATAAATGTTAAATATTGTCTTCAGGAAATACACAGCTCTTTGCTTGTAGATCTCAAATGATGTACAGTGGTAGAAAGGGGTTTAGTATCCCTTGAGTTTGGCAATGAAAGATTTCACAAGTGCCTTGAGCTGAATCTGCACAAACTCCGAGTGGAAATAAGATGTTTGTTTTTAGCATGTTGTAGTGAAACAGAGGTACACAGTGTTCTTAGTTGCTGTGGATTGCCATGGCCTGAAGTCTTTAATCAAGCCTGTATGTCCCTCTAGAAGACACATCTTGGCATCACTTCATGATGTTAATTTTGGCCACCCAGTAATAACTGGATTATATTCCACATCCTCATTATGAAGACCAGAATACATAATCACAGAGGTCCCTTCTGCTCTTAAAATATATCAGCCAATTAACTTACTGGTTTACTTAAATTGATTTAGATAAATTATTGAGATATTTCTATATTCTGAGAGTAGGGGGGAAGAAGAGAGAGAAGTTTATGGTCAAGTGAGAAACAGTAATCTATCAACTGGTGCTATGCTAATTGTTTTTGCCCTTAGTGTGTAGTGGTGTGAATACGACATCATTTTCATTGGGCTTTGTCATCCACTGAAGTTAACTGATAGATTTTCACTGAATCTGAAGGGCACTTCTGATCTGCTGAGCAGTGATGTAAGGTTTACATGAGTACAATGGCATTTAGTAGGAATCTTGCTGGAATTAAATTAGCCAGAGTAGCCAGTTAGTACTCAGGTCCTCAAGCTCAGAGTGCAAATTACACACCCAGAATTACAAATAAATAATGCAAGATGTTGCCACCATATGCCATCTATATATAAAGGGTGCCAAAAAGCAAGGCTTCCTTCTAGCTCTGTGACTACTGCAAAGAGCAAAGCATGTATGGATAGACCTCTTTCAGATACATTAAATGGATGAATGTGTTTCACAGGTAACAAAAGTTTTTTAAAGTATACAAGGTGTGTTCCTAGCTTGCAAGTATTTAAAACACAGTTCATACTGAGCTCCTCCTGGATTTATTTGCTGTGCTTCTTGCTTAGTCTCTCTTTTGTTGGAGCAACAATATATCATGCAGTCTGCTACCTTCCTCATGAAAGAGATTTCAGTTTAACTCATTGTTACCCTCACACCACGGTACTTTTTTCATGGTATCTCTTGATCTATGTAATAGCTTCCTAGAAAGCTGTAAGTGGAATAACCTTTACTTATCATGTTGCAATGATTATTTTTTTTTTCCCTCTAAATTGATTTAAATCAACATAATTCAAATAATTTCTTTCTTGAGTAGCTGTCAGTTGCACTAAGCTGATATTCTCATTTTGAAGTAGGGTCTATAATGTTGTTTACTCTCTTGGCACAGGGGTTACTGGATGAAATGTTGTAGCTTGCACCCTGTGCAAGGGGAATCTCCCTTCTACTACAAAAGGCAGTCTGTTCCAGATACTGATGCTCATGCCTTAGATTTATACGTGGGCTTTTTTGCCTATACTGCTATTTGCAAATATAGTAGTACTCTTAATTCAATATTTATAGATATCTCCAATTTCCCTTTGGAGTATTTTGGTAAACTGGAACCTGCTTTGACATTTACTATAGCAAGTGGTTGGAATAAAAGATTATTCAATTTAGAAGAAGTAGACTCCCCTTTACAATTGAATGATTTGAGTGGAAAGTAATCACAAGCAAACCTTAAGATGTATAAACTATAACAGCTCTGAGAAAGAGATTTGGTGGCCGTGCATACACATTTATTTCCTCCCCTCTTCTCCAGACATTTTTGTGACTGTTTTTGTCCCTTTGGGACTTATTTTCACAAAATTCAAATTAAATTGAACGTGAATGACTTCAGAATATTTGTTTCTGTTTATGCCTTCTATGGGGATATAGTTTGTCTAGAGCATTGGAAGCTCATTCAAAGAGGAAAACAATTTTGGAGTAGATTTTATTGTTTAAATTATTTCCAGGTGATGCTTTTCACCAGATATTTTAAAATCAGTATTATTTTATTTTCTCTCAGTCACAGCCTACACAACTCCTAATTGTGTGCACATTTTTTTCACTGAGTGAAATAACATGAATTAAATTCAGAGGGATTTTAATCTTTTTTTTCTTATTCTCTTTTTCACTTATTAAATTTTTGAGATTTCTTCCACTTTTGGAAAGTCAAAGAGAAAGAAAGAGAAAAAATAACAATGGGATTAACTGCCATTTTAACACTTTCTAAAACTGATACTCAAGCTTGAGAAAGTTTTCAGAAGTTCAGAGAAACTGTAAATGAGTGAAATTAGAAAACAATATGCATTTGGTGATGAAGCAAACAGGGGAAGAATCATGGGAAAATGACCCCCTCCCACAAACTTTGTGTTTGGTTTTCAAGCCCTAATATTGAATGAACATAAAACTGTGAAATTAAATGAATTGGAAATGTTTGTTTTGTTTTAAATACTATTGCTGAAACCACCTGGTGAGTATCAAAATGGAGGTAAAGCCACCTATACCACCCCAGATTTGGGGGTTTGCTTACAGTTCACATATGTTATCAGACATGATTATGGCGAGATCCCTGTCTGCCTTTTGCAAAATACCTAAGCAGCTGGAGTACTACCCTATAAGAAGGACTGAACCTCTGTCTTCATCCAGATGTTCCCTGTGTATACTGAGTGAGGTATCTTTTCAAATTCTGCTGGCATTTGGAGCATCTGGAAATGAAGTAATTGAGGGACAGGTTCAGAGAAGCAGATGTGAGCAATTGTACTGTAGGTTGTTGGTTAAGGTAGATGAACAACTATAGGTAAAATGTGTATGCATTTGTATTAGACCATGATTAGAAGGGCAGAAAATAGTTCTAGAGCCTCAATCCGAACTCATCTGCCTTTAAGATCAGCATTTCCTTGGCTTTTCAGAAAAAAAGTAATTGTCATAATAAAGGTCGCAATGAATGTCTCTTCCTGGGATGGACTGAGAAACCTAAATGAATCAGTGTCCTGGTTAAGGACTCTGAAGTCTAATAAAATTGCACTTCACTATAGGGCAGAGAAAAGTGAGCAGTATTCCCATACCAAAGTGCCACTAGCTGTTCAAGAGAGCCACAACAGAGGAGGCAAGAGTCACTGTAAGTTGATGGTCACCCAGCACTGCACCTTGGCTCCTCATTCCCTGGAAAGACTTCTCATGACAAAAAGCTCTTTGAGTTAGCAAGCCAAGGCATAGAATGGGCAGAAACAACACCTAGATAATTCAGACTAGAAGAGATTCAGGACTGTAGCTGTGTGGTCAAATGCCCTTAAGTATGTGGTGGATTTTGTGCCACTCCAAGTCTTCAAGTTGGGACTGCACCCTGTGGAGAGAAATATTGCGTGTGTAGGAGAAATTGTTCAAGAGCTCCATATCCTAATGCTTCAAGTTGCTATGCCATGTAAGCACAAAACGACCTAAGCAGATTTGAGCACTTGAACCGATGTTTTAGTTAGTAAGTACAATTGCAGTAAAAGAGGACTTCGTTTTACCACTTTGTCTTTGAGCTCTCTCCCTGGTACTCATTGCATGTGGCCAGCCAGAAGCTATTCAGGGCAACAGCTCATTCTTAGACCTGCTGTATGAATTTACAGTTTCTTCATAGTGCTCTGACATGGAGAAGAACAGAGGCATAATGCTCCTAGTGATATTCTCAAAGAAATTATATGAAGGAGCTGTTAGAAGCCTCCTGAGATCTTTCATATTGTGCGTATATTATCATAACTTTTCAGAAGATGCAAAATTTGGGATGGAAGCAAGGAAAACTAGTGTAGCATTAGGACAGGATGAACTACAGGGCCAGAGAAATTTAAAAGCTACTTGTTTTTGTGATGGGTTGTGAGGTGGCAAGAAAGTCTGTTGTGCTTGAAAATATTTAAAATATTGAGAGTAAACCTTATTGGTTTCATATACTTTTTCCTATACTTGCTAAAGAGAAAAGAAAAAAAAAGGTGCTTAGATCAGTCTTAATATTTACTTGAATAAATTCCTAGCAAGAGTGCAAAGCACTTCTGAGAAATGAGAAAAGGGCAGAATGGCAATTTTGAAAACAAAATTGCAAAAAAAGGTAATATAAAAGTAATGTACAATATGGTAATAGTGTGCTAAGTAAGTTATTAGCATGCAAGAGTTGGGGGAAAACTAGATGTATTCTCAGGTCTGTTCAGTTTAAAAAGAAACACAAAGGTTCTGTAAAGAGCATTAATGGGTTGCATATATTATCTTCTACCTGAAATGGGAATGCTAACGATTTACAAAGAAAGTTATTGTGAGACTAATTTATTTAAAAGCGCTCTTTGAAGCTGGTGCTGTGGGCTGACTTGGCGTTTGATTTAGGGTGAGCAACCAGGACAATTGCCTCCAAAGGCAACAGAGGAGCTTTGCAAGGTTGAAACGGGGAATAGGAAAAGAAGTGTTAAAGAGCATATGGCCGTAACTTAGCCTCTGCATATGGAGCCCGTAAGTCTAATATCCGTTGTGAACAAACTCACAGTATTTCTTCTGTTCCGGGGCAAAATACTGTTGTTTGATTTTGTTGGGTTTTTTTAAATTATATCATAACAGTTGTCAAAAATAAGGAATATTTCAAGAGTGGCAAAACTTTCACCAGGAAAGAGAGACTGGAAAACCTGAAGCTGGTACATATCAAGGAGAGAGTCAATGTGGAAAAATGAGCTGTGGCTAGTAGTATAAAATTAATCGTATGGTGTTAGTTCACATAATAAAGCACTTGGTTGAGTTCAGGGCTGTGACAAGTATACACAGGAAGCCCAGTGTAAGAGTGGTGGAGGAATTGTTCCCAAGATTTTAAGTAAAATTAAAGGGTAAAAACAAAGGCATGGAATGCTCTCCTGAAGAAAAACACGGTGTCTGAATCCTTGGAGCTCTTGTAAGCAAACATATGCCACGGTGGCAGCAGCTGGAGTAGGGAAAATGCCTCCACTTTGCTTATCTTCAGCTTGAGGGTTTTTCTTTGTTCAGGCAGGCACTGGATTTAGGAGAGTCTGGGATATTGAGAGTTTTGTGTTTGTCTCATTTCTCATCTTCCAGATACAGCTCAGACCTCAGAAGCTGATGCTCTGAGTGTTTGTCCCCTGCAGTCATCATTTTGCCTGCGGTAGTCACACCAGATGGGAGCTTGTGCCAGTCCTGATCACAGTCACTTTTCCAGGTTGCTGTACACCATGTGCACACGTGAAGTTCTGCCTTAAGCTCTGCTCTCTATTATCCTGCTTGTTATAATCATGTTCCTTATAAATAAAAGAAAATTCTTCTCATTCACTGGAATAAAAATGCAGTTTATATATATAAATGTTTACTCGATCCTGCTCTTCATTCCTTAAAGCCATAATATTAGACACTGTAATTCTTCCTTTAGTAACCAGCCTGACAAGCCAAAGAGAAAGATGACATTAGGTAACCTAAGTAAAAGCCTTAAAGCAAAAAACTTTAATAAATTTTTCTTCACTGATGAAAATAAAATCAAGGTAGCTTACAGTTTTCCTTGAGACTGCTTCACAGATTTAGGTTTAAGTGGGTTTTTTGTTTTGTGGTTTGTTTGGTTTTTTTTTCTTACTATAAACAGTAACTCTCTAAACATGAAGTTTTGAAACATGATTTAACCACTGGCCATTTCTTGAGTGTTACAAGCCATCTATGACTCACAGTGCTTGGATCAACTTTGCTTTGGTCACTCCTTGTACTTTGGTGGGTGTCACTTGAAGATTTTCATTGTATTTCTTCGGGTCAGCTATACTGAAAATGAGGTTCCAGATTCCCCTCCCTGGCAGAGGATATGATGCCCTGGGCTAGCAGAGGTGTCAGCTGAGGGAGGATGTATGTGGGCACACAGCTCTGAGTGAAGGGTTCAGGTTGGCAATGAGACTTGATGTGAAAAGAGTAGATGGCTGCCTCCACACCTGAAAACTGAATAGGGCTAAGACCTGATGATCTTTATAGATCACTTGTCTTTATTTAATTGCTTTATCACACTACAGAAAATTTCCTGACCAGCTTGACCTCATTTCATAGAATCAGAGAATTATAGAATGTTTTGTGTTGGAAGGGACCTTTAATGGTCATCTAGTTGAACCCCTCCTGCAGTGTGCAGGGACACCTTTAACTAGATCAGGTTGCTTAGAGCCCTGTCCAACCTGACCGTTAATGTTTCCAGGGATAGGGTTTCTACTACCTCTCTGAGCAACCTGTGCCACTGTTTCACTGCCCTCATAGTAAAAAAAATCCTTAAATCTAGTCTAAATCTGCCCTCTCTTAGTTTCATGCCATTATGCCTCACCCTATTGCAACAGGCTCTGCTAATAAGACTGTCCCCATCTTTCTTAAAGGCTTCCTTTAAGTCTTGAATGGCTGCATTTCTCCCCTACCACCTCTCTCACTTAGATGCACTCAGATATTTGCTGTTCAGAAAAAGCAGCTGAGGCTTTACAAGCACAGCCTGGTAGAAAACCAGGGAAAAAGCCACCGTATATTTTAGTGATATGTTAGCTTTACTCTTTCCAACAGGCATTTACTAATGACTGGAATACTGTTGTTAACTTTTAAAATCTTCTGCAGCTGATGCTAGGAAAGAAAACCTACCAAAAACCTAGAAAGAGATGCTCACTCCCATGCAATTGCAGTGTCCCTGAACTAGCATATGTCTTGAAAGCAGAACTGAGCACTGCTTGCTGCTGAGATAGCCATCCATACTGAGGTATTAAGTTGCACAGATGGGTAAAAGTAAAATGGAAGCTTGCAAAATGAGATTTCAAATACATAAACAGATTTCTGTCGATGGCAACCTAATAAAGGAGGTAATTCTCTAAACATATTGTTCCCATTTTGTTTCTAATTACAGTGAACTACAAGGTTAGTTCTGCTCTTTAGGTGCACTTTAATTACTCTCTCAATGTTGACTTACTGCATTATGATTCCTTTAACATGCCATAGGAAATAGACATTTAATTAACCAGATGTCACTCAATAAATCTTAACTTCTGCTCTCTGAATCAGAAAAGCCAATGTTAACAGGTATAAAAGGGCCAGGATTTCAGAAATAATTTACTTTTTATGTTCCTTTAGGTTTTTGTTATAATAAGAAAAATATCTGTAATGAAGGAAAATTAAACTGTTGTTTGTAAGCATTTAATTTAATGAAAAATAGATCCATAAAATGAAAACAGGATTGTAATATTATGTAAGTGTTGATGTTTCATAACATGTAGGAAAGGCAATTGACAAGGGTTAGGTTAGCAGAGTGGTATGACTGCAGCCTGATGTGTTGGCTTACTTCTACTTCACATCATCTTATAGAATGGTTTGGGTTGGAAGGGACTTTAAAGATCATCTAGTTCCAACCCCTCTTCCATGGGCAAAGACTCCTAGATCAGGTTGCTTGTCTATGCTTATTTAATATCTTTGGCTTTTTGAGATTGTTTTTTGCATGTAGATCTATAAGCTCATAGTCCCTGACCTTGCCATCATGGTACTCCAGAAACATTAGCTGTAATAGTAATACACAGGACATGTAGCAAAGGCAGAGTGAGACAGGTTCCCAGCTGAGAACGTCTCCTGGCTTCAGAGGAGGAGGGCATAGTTCGCCCTTGTGAGACTTGGCTGACCCTCCCAGCAGAGCTGTGTGGAGGCATGGTTTCTGCCGCACAGCAACCTTAGAATCATAGACTCATAGAATTGTTTTGGTTGGAAGACACCTTTAGGATTATCAACTCCAACCATTAACTTAACACTGCCAAGTCACCGCTAAACCATATCCCTCCTCACCGCATCTACACTTCTTTTAAATGCCTCCAGGGATGGTGACTCAACCACTTCCCTGGGCAGCCTGTTCCAGTGCTTTATAACTCTGTTTGCGAATAAGTTTTTCCTAATATCCAACTTGAACCTCCCCTGGTGCAACTTGAAGCAGTTTCCTTTTACCCTATCACTTGATACTTGGGAGAATAGACCGATATTCTCACCGCTACAACCTCTTTTCAGGTAGTTGTAGGAAGCAATAAGGTCTCCCCTGAGCCTCCTTTTCTCTGGGCTAAACAATGCCAGTTTCCTCAGCCAGTTCTCATAAGACTTGTGCTCTACACCCTTCACCAGCTTCATTGCCCTTCTTTAGACACATCCCAGCATTTCAATGTTCTTCTTGTAGTGAAGGGCCCAAAGCTGACAGCAGTATTTGAGGTGCAGCCTCATCAGTGCATCAGTGCATCAGCCGCATCAGAGGTACAATCACTTTCCTAGTCCTGAAGGCCACACTATTTCTGATACAAGCCAGGATGCTCTTGGCCTTCATGTCCACCTGGGCACACTGCTGGCTCATATTCAGGTGGTTGTCAACCAACATCCTCAGGTCCTTCCTACACTCAAGCATATCAACACTCCTGCCTAACTTGTGTATCACCTGCAATCTTACTGAGGATGCTCTCAATCCAGTGTCCAGATCATTGATAAAGATGTTAAACAGAACTGGCCCCAATACTGAGCCCCGAGGAACTCCACTTGTGACCACTTGACAACTGGATTTAAATCCATTCACCACGACTCTTTAGGCCCAGCCATCTAGGCCATCTATCAGTACAACCATCCAAGCCATGAGCAGCCAGTTTCTCCAGGACAATGCTGTGGGAAACAGTGTCAAAAGCTTTACTAATGTCTAGGTAGACAACACCCACAGGAAACCATCTAGGGAAGTTTCTGGGGCTCTCCACAGTGACTTGAAGCAGTAGAGTCCTCTTCCCTGACCTTGTCTCCTTAAGGTCAATGTCATGTCAGACACTTCCTCACATCTGACCTCAATCCTAGTCCTATTTTTGAAGTATTCTTGTTTTAAATTATAGAAACCTTTTTACTACAGCCACATCATTCTTCCTTTCTCCATTCCCGCTATTTTGACAGTACTTTTAGCCTTCCTTTGCAATGTCACTGAATATGGCCAGAGTCCCATAAAAGAATACAACAGGGCACGTTCTTCCATTAATAATTGCAGTGCAAAGCTCCTATTAAAATTAATGGGCACTCCATGTGCACTGGAGTGTAAAAATAACCCCCCTATTCTCACATGCTATTTCAGTCTCTTCATTCTTTCTAACCAATGTTTCCACTTCCATTACACCTAAATGAATGCTGTGGGAATGCAATTCCCCC
>VZZY01024410.1:2382-19019 GCA_013400335.1 Eurystomus gularis
TTTGCTTCTATTATTATTAAACTGCTTTTTGTTTCTCATCTTATATTCCTCCCCTTTCTTTTTGCTCTGCTGAGGAGGGAGAGGGGAAAAAAAGGGGGGGTGTGATAGAGCAGATTGGTGGGCACCTGGCGCTCAGCCAAGGTTAACCCACCACACTTAACTTCTTTGTACATTGGTCTTTACAATGTCAAAGTTCTACTGATGCAGCATTTTAATGAGACTTCTGCATCTTTTTAAGGTGAAAGTGGTAAGCCCCAGAAAATATAACACATAAAATACACAATTGGCTAGAAACCTGCTGCAATGTCTTATTGCAACCTCAGAAGAGGAACAGAACTGAGCTCCTTTCCAGAGCCTGCAAGAGAGGAGACCCTCTCACATTACGAGGTGCTGCAGAGATGCTACCTCTTCACAGCTCTTTCATCCACTCTGCAGAGAAAACTATGAAAGACTTCCACTACACTCAGTTTTAAGATGGACTGAAAAACTCCTACTACTTGATCTGGTGCAATACGCTACTTCTAACAAGTGCATTGTACGTTTTGACCCTCAGGAGACGCTTGTGGAGCAGTACAAAGAGCTGCATACATACAACAACAAAATACAACATACAACAAAATTTTAGGAAGTTTCTAAAAAAATATGTGAGTAGCAGTTTCTTTTGGAGTTCTCCAATTCTCTCAACTTATGAGAAATACAATTTGAAAGAAATCTAAGATAAATATATTTGCTTCACTACATACACATATCTTGCTTAGTTTGAGGGGAATTTAAGTAACCATTCCTGTTGCTGACTTTGTTTTGTATAGAGTAATATTTTCAAAGTCACAAAACAG
This sequence comes from Eurystomus gularis, assembly GCA_013400335.1. NCBI lineage: Eukaryota > Metazoa > Chordata > Aves > Coraciiformes > Coraciidae > Eurystomus > Eurystomus gularis. The sequence continues at coordinate 3,219 of VZZY01024410.1, forward strand.
GGTGGAATTCAGAGGGATTATCTATGAGCAGAAAATTCAGCCCTAGCCAGAGTAATATTATTTTTCCTTTCTTTACTTCACATACATTGACATTAAACATTAAACTTTCCACTTAAAAAGATGTAAAAAAGTGTGTTAGGCAAGAAAGTGAGGTGAAACTTTTGCTTTACCCTCCACCAGGAAGAACAATCCCTGCCAACGAGCTCAGAACTTGAAAGCAGACATTTGGTTGTAAGGGACCATCAGCTCCCATTCCCTGATTTTCTGCCCAAATTAGCCATTTTTGTGGCACAACAGCTTCCCACCCAACTGTACAGCTGCTCAAGGGTTAGACACAGTTCACAGCATACGTGAACACTGCTCTTACATTCACAGCTGTGTTGGAAATGTGTCACAGCTGAGTATGTCAAAGTCACGCTAGAGACACCAATCAACAAAAGCATGTTTTAGGCAGGAAACTGAGTCATGGAGCGGCAGCTGCTTCTTAAGGTTTCTCTGAAAAGTAAGGTGGAAGTTTTACTAATACTCACCAGGAACCAGGTGGGGCTCTTCTAACTACTTGTTACTGCAGTCCCCCTCCTCATGCTTAAAATTCCAAACAGATGTAGCTCCATTAGTATCAAGCATCGGGGTTTAAAATTATGTACAATTAAGAACAAAAAGCATTTTCCAGATGAAACAATAGACTCAGCATGTTAAATTTATATAATTACATATTTACATTGTAATTTTTTAATTCAAAGTAGTAAAATCACAAGCAAATTTTAAAAGGAAAAAAAAATCATTTTCAAAGCTGTAGAATCTCCTAATATGTTATAAATTCAACTGAAGTCTGATAGTGCTTTAATAATGTGAGTGATTAGTGCGTGACGAGGATCTGAAAACTCAAAGGAACTTCAACATCGTTCTAGGCTGTGTTTCCTAACCTCAGTCCTAAGTCAGAAAATGGTTTCGTGCACAGTCTTCTTCTCCAATTGAGGTTTTTTTCACATATTTTATGTTCCTAGCAATACCATTAAACTGTCTCTTCATATGAAAGAAAGGACACAAACACCATGCATGCAATACCATGTCTTCAATATTATTTTACTGAATCCAAGCAGACAGTACTGACACACAAACATAGACATTTTCATTAGAGGTAACCCTCTATAGTTGATGTGGTTCCACCACTCTGAACTTTTTTTTTTAAAGCAAGTTTTTGGAGACAAAGGAACCTGACAGGGCAACTAGCCAACAATATTTAGCATCTTCAAAGACCCAGAGGAGGATCCAGGTCTCTCTCAGCAAGCTTGCACATGATACCAAAGCCAGGCGAGTGGTGGATATGCTGGAGAGCAAAGTTACCTTTCAGAGGGCCCTTAGTAAGCCAGAATAGTGGAATTAACAGCTATCAAATGAATGAAGTTCAACAAAGCCAAAAGCAAAGTCCTGAAACTTGGACTAGGACTCAGCACAATTCTGCAGGAAAGGACACGAGAGTGCTTGCAAAGCAGAAATTAAATATGAGTCAACAGTGTACCCTTGTAGCAATAAATTACTGTAATATTGGGCTGTATAAGCAAGAATCAGCACATGGGTCAAGGGGAGCGACCAGCCTACACAGTGCTTGTGAGACCACACCTGGAACACACTGTTCAGTTTTGAACACCCCAGTTCGCGGGAGGGATGGAGGAGGGCCAGCGGAAGGCCACTAATGGGGCCAGGGAGCTGGAGCACAACAGATGAGGAGAGATTGAGAGTGACACATTGTTTCAGAGGAGTTGGCTGGGGGAAAATTTAATTGCTGTCTCAAATTACATATTAGTTACAGAGAAGACTTAAGTACAGAGCAAAAGGACAGAAGGCAACAGACACGAGCTACATCAAGAGAAAACCCAACTGGGGATAAGGTAAAATGTTTTAGTGAGGGTGATTAGAGACTAGCGCAGGTTGCCCCGCAAAATTGTGAATCTCTATCCTTAGAAATTTTCAAAACTTGGCTAGACAAGGAAGTGATCCAACTCTCAGGGTAGCCCTCCATTGAGAGGATGTCTGGAGGTTCCTTCAACTTAATTTACTCTATGAGTCTGTGGGTCATTAATAAAAAAAGTAAAAGCACACCTTACTTCAGCTAACAATAAAGTTCTCAAAGGACTGAGTGCCCTTCTGCTGCTATTTCTTTAGTGGTTTACCACCTAAAGACATAATAAGTATTTTATAAAATTTCTGAAACTATTCACCTTACTTAAGAATTTGCAGAACTGGATCATTTACCCTATATATTTTATATTGATTTAAATGCATCCTTTGAATTTTTCCAATTTAGAGCTACATGATATCAAGCCCCTCCTACAATTTTTAAGGCAATGCTATTTTTAAACACTTAAGCATTGCCCAGTGTTGCTTTATGGAACATATTTTAAAACTGAAGTATATATTGCACATTTAAAACTTTTATCTCCATCTCAAGGTATATTAAGTTAACAAAACATACACATGCACATGCAACACATGAAGAAAAGCTTCCCTCAAGAAGACACAAATCCTCATTTTGGTACAACTACATAGAAGCCATAAACAAAACTTTATAGAGTGTACACAAAAGTTCTGTGTATACAGTAAGGCAGACATACAAAGTTGAAAAAAGTCAATTATTACTCAGCATGTTACATTAGAAAGACAGCTAAACAGATAAAATCAGCATTTCCTCTCTAAGCAATTGCTTCAAGTTGTATGTGGGTTATTTCAACTCGAACTCAGAGCCCATCTTTACTTTATAAATAGAAAAGGCATTCTTGAAACAATCTGAGGAGACAATAAAAGTTTTCCTCTCTGAAATAATAGTATTACGGCATTTATTAGCTGTAAGACATAAAATCTAGCCATCTCTTTGCTTTGATGGCGTGAGATTGCAGAAAGTTACTTGTCCATATCAACATTTCCTTCATGTATATTTGAATGTTTACACACTCTATGCTTAATGAGTAAGAATACAGACATATCACCTCCAAGATTTTTTTCTCAAGTATTTCTTAAAGGTCCAAGAGCCTCATTTGACACAGCTATCTAAGATGCAAAGGATCAACCCAGTTTTCTTTCATACCAGTTTCACAAACTTTTGCTACAAATGCAACTTCAGAACATTAAATACCAATTAGCTTTATCAAGATAAGCCCAGGATAAAGCTCATTGTGCTTTGTTTTCTAGGTGTTTAGTTCACAAAAATGAATAGCCAACATACAGGACTTTTCAAAGTTCACACATGTGTGCAGTTGGTAGATGGTGGCGTATCTATCCGACTTTTATTTTCCTTAGCATCATTCAGAGGTGACTCATTGCTTATCTGGCATTTGAAGACTTGTTTGTAGGCTTTTCTAAAATTTTCAGAGAGAAACGCGTATATTATTGGGTTCACAGATGAATTGCTGTAAGCCAGGCAGTGTGCAGTTACTCTGAAGAGAAAGGAGGCTTGAGTCAGTGGGAAAACTCCAAATTCAGCCCAGAGATGAATCACGTGATGCGGCAGCCAGGAGATGCCAAAAACTACCACCACCACCAACACAGTCTGTGCTGTCTGAGACAGGGAAAGGAAAACACAGATGTCTGATGAGCACTTGAAGAATATGCTTTAAATCTGCTTAAAAACCATTATTTAGGGGGAAAAAAGGTATACTGAGAGAAAACACACTTTGGAGTATTTATTACTGATTTTACTCTATTACCTATATGGGCTTTTATTTTGTATTTTATATTGTATGTTTGAACTACTGCAAGGAGAACCTCAGCCTTGAAAACACCACAGTAAAAGGCAAATGTGTAACGTTGCTCAAAGGTAAAGAATGATGTTCCTGATTCCCTACACAAAAGCGTAGCCTTTTCTGAGGCGGGCAAAAGCTCAATGTAAAATAATGATAACACAAGTCTTTGGGAAATCTCATTCAGATCTAATGATCCATATTTTAGTACAGTGCACAAGGATTTCTGACCAAAATTTCAAGAGAGATCTTGATACATGAAAGCAGCTAGTGGAGGAGCTTGGAGCAGTCAGACGAACACTTTGCTCAAGCGACTACATAAAGAGCAGGGTATTTTTTGAAAGTCTCTCCTTTAAACATAAAATTTCCTCAGGGGGAGTCATATAACAACATTCTGGGGTACCACTAGGGGAAAAAAAAAAGAGAAAAATAAAGATATTAAAATTTCTGGTGATTGCACATTGTCAAACCCAATCTGGAAATTAAAGTTCTACCAAACACTGAATTCAGAAAAATGGAACACAAAATATCCTTAGTGCTGCCTCCTGACTCCTCTTATATTGTGGATGAGAGGAAGAGACATCAAGTTCATTAGATCCATCCAGACAGCTACAGCATCAGTCAGTACAAAGCTTTCAGGTGCTGAAGATACTCTGCAGGCCACAGTGGAGTTTGACTGTCAATGTTTTCTTTTGCTTTCACTTACTGCAGAAATAGCAGTTAGTGCTTTGCCATTGCTCAACTAATTAATATCTACTCCTCTAACAAGTACCTCTTTCAAATAAATCACTCTTCTAATAAAAGCCTAATATAAATTCCAAAGTATATTATGTTATGGACCATCATAATTAATATATTAACAATCTGCAATATAATTTTTCAGATAACTTGGACGCTTGCTCACAGGAAAAACTAAACCAGTGGCCACAGAGTGAGAAATACTGCAGCACGGAGAATATATAGACTTTTTTGCTAGTTTATTGAACTTGGTCTATGCTTCTTGAATTGATTAATGCTTACAAATAATTAAGACTGACCTACCTAATCTACCTAATCACAACATGACTTAATTTACAGAAAGTTTGATGTCTGTGGCAACAGGCCAAATTAACTTATGACAGATACTGTTGCTGGTTAGCAAAATCTCAAACAGAAATGAAAGGGCATTGTATCTGTAACATATATAATTTGTTTAGTCTCAAGGATTCATCTGTTTTCACAAGCCATTCCTCTGCTTAGCCTTATGGAGCTTAAGTCACTTGCCACTAACAAACAACACAATTATTTTCATTTAGGTCTCATCAGGAGAATATCTGCTAACAAGGAAGCATAAATGAAGAGCAGTGTTCTCTGATCCCTTTAGTGTGTTAATATTCCAATTGAAAACAAATTGTCTGGATACCATGTGTACAATTACTTCAAAAGAGGCATATTACTTTGGTTTGTTCAAAATTCTAAAAAAAATTACACCAGGAAAATCACTGAATTTCAACAGACTGCAGAGATACTCTGAAAGCAGAGGTTGACCATGTGTCTCTTGTAACTATTTTACTTAAGATATTTTATATCTGCAGAATAAGTAATTTTGCATTAGGAAACCTCACAACATCTTTTTTAGCCCATTATTCCTCCTAAGCCTAACTTCAGAGCTTACCTTTCTAAAATCATCGCTATGCCTTGCAACCAAGGTAACGCTAAAGGGCAGCTCTTGTTTACCTAACAGGAGCTTGCTTAGGGTTTATCATTAGCAAATAAAGACCACCTGAAACACATAATAATAGTACTGACGCTTTGTGACCAAAAAGCAAGCAAAAGAGCACTCAGGCACATTCATATTCTTTGTTAACTTTTTTCCACACATATAGCAAATTAATTTCAAGATTCTACTACTGAAATGTTCACAAAAGCTTGAATAAAGCTACAGATGTATAATTAAGCCTGAAACGCCTTCTTAACAAAACTGTAGAAGCAAAAGAAGAAAGATAAGTGCAACCAGAGAAAGACAGCACACTGGTGGAAACAGAGTTGCTTTGAAAAATATGTTAGGCCTTAGGATCAGAAACTTATTTTCTAGGGCAAAAAAAGTCTTGGGCTGCTTTTGGATTTTTTTCCTTCTGGTTACTGAGTCCTGGTATGTCCAAGCAGTCTTGGGCATATCTATAATGCTTTTCCCTGAAAGCTAGCTCCCAGCCAGATTTGATTTTTACTTGCAATTTTTAGAAGTTAGTGTTTAAAGGGTATGCACAGATATTTCCAATTTCAGAATAATTTAGATCAGAGTAGAGATGGCGACATACAGAACACCTTTGAAAACTACATCTTTGGCCTTGATGATATTAAGTGCAAAAGTATGTATGGTAAGTACTTTATGGAATCGGAGCCATAATGCTTTAATTCTAGGAATTAAAATCTATTGACTAGGATATTTTTCCAAAAAATAAAGAATGCATAAATAATACATTACTTATTCCCTGTTGAGCCCATGTATATCTCATTTACATTGCAGACAGTCTGCACGCCCATATGGTATTAGTGATCAGATCAAACGAAGAGCTATAGCCTAAGGGGTTTTTCTGACTCCACATTCATACACTGAGGAGTTAGTCAAATGATGACTGTGGTCAAATCTGCTCAAAAATCAGAACCATATTATATTAACTGACAAATTCAATATATAAACACATATTTCAAATATTGTTCTAAATTGCAAAGCTTGTATTCTGCTTTAAAGACCTTTCATGATTCCACTTGTAACCAATATATAACTTAACTTTTGCTCACAAGAGAAAAAAAATGTTTTGTGGGAAACCAGTAGAATTGCAGAATCGTTAAGTCTCTTATTAGACTCCTATCAGGAAGCACAATAAACCTAATTTTAAAGTCTCATCATATAACCTAGGGATTCTTCATTAAAAAATAAAATTCAACTATTTAAAAAATAATTTAAAAAATATTTATAAGTTAGGGGAAAATGCCTGTGAGGCAAAGAATCCTATTTAATATTAGAGACAGGTTTTCTCTCCATGTCTAAATTTCAGGTGCTCTGCAGTTCAAAATATGGAGATGTCAGGCAAAGACTTAATGCACTGCAATGGAAAACTCAGATCAGAAAGTATTCCAGTCCTGCTAAGTTCAGAGACACAGAATCTGTTATTAAATACTTAATTCCAATTCCTTCTCTCCATTCCATCTTTGGCCACAAGTAATATAATACTACATTAGCTTAGCTGTAAAACTAAAATATAAACAAATACATACTGGTAATGAAAGCAATCTACCTTTTTCTTGGATGCTTCTGACTTCTTTGACATGTTTCTCAATTTCTTATGTAGATGATTAAGAACCTGAAAATATTAATTAGATTAATTTAAATCTTGTATTTCTCCATTTTCTAAAATTCAAACCCATGTATTTTAGGGTATGCTCTCCAGTACTGCATCAGTTGCTTACAGACATCACTGATCCAATTTACACATTTTAAAAGTGCACAGTATAAAATGCAAAGGAATTATGTATCTGCACCTGTGCGAACCAACAAATATGAAGCGGATCACAATTGAATTCCTATATAAATATTCAGATGTATTACATAACAAATACATATTAAAAATGAACACGGCAACAAATGAAAATCTATTATGCACCTAGAATTAGTAGCCGTTCCTCTTTCATAAAAATGTCAATAATTGTTAATTTAGAATGACCTTTGCTGCATGTAACATAAAAAGTATATGTTTTGAGTCAGAGCTTTTCTGATTCACCTGCATAATTTGCTTTCTTCAGATGGATGTTGGGTTAATATAACCAGGATGTTGGCACTATCTGGTCTTCAAAAGAAGCTTAGGTTTTCAAAGATAATCTTTATTAAAATGTATTTCACGTGAGGTGTGACCTTTATCAACAATCTGATGATACTTGTCATGCGCCTTTCACAAGTAATTTTTAAAAACATGCCCCAAAAAAACCTCATCATCCAAAAGCAGGGTCCAAATTTTAACATAATGATTTACACATAAGATGTTGGATAGTAGATGCATGGAGGTACATGCCTTGTTTTATCTGCAGTCATTATTAACTGTATCTCATACATTCATATGGCTTGATTTATAGGCATGAGGGGCAGGGAATATGCTCTTCACCTGAATGTGTGTTTTAACAAGTTGTAAACCATACAGAATTAAAACAAGGACATGCTGGATTAAACTCAAGGGTTTACTTACAACATAGTAAGAGGAATTTTTTAGAGTGTCAGAGTGTAGAGCTTACGTTAGATGATGATGATGAAGAGGATGACGACGTTAGGTTGCACTTTACATACTTCTAAGATGAACTGAGAACAATTTGATAGGTAAGACCATGCAGCATTAAAAGGAATTTTTTAAAGGAATATAACACCAAATTTTAAGGCTTATAAGGACACATCTTGGAGTGGGGAAAACGGTATAAATTCAAATTCTCTTATGTCACGTGGGGACGTTTCCTCTGTTTTCTTTGGGATTCCCGGCTAATCATTACCAGGACAAACACCAGACAGGATGACCTCTAGACTTGATCCCACTCTGGCATTTGGGTCTTGGAAACATACATAACGAATTAAAGGAAATAAGATGATATTTGTGAAAAAAACATAGCTCTTCAGTGGATTCCACTTTTTAAGTATCTACTCTTAGCTACCAGTGAGCCACAAAAAATTTAAAATTACTTGTGAACACTTAATGCTGGAAGTGCAGTTCATTTGTGCTCATCTGTGCACTAACATGCTTATGCATGAAAGACGCAGCCCTACAAGCACTTCCGCTTCTGAAACACTAGCTGCCAAGGCTAACCTGAGCTCAGGAATGACAGAAGAAAAATAAATGGCTTTTCTCTGAGAAGGTCTCGTTTTGGCTTCAGCTCATCCTTCTTCTCTAGGATGAAGCAGACCAGAAGGAAAGAAGAGAAGAGAAGCCCCTGAGGTCCAGCAGAAGACCCTCTGATGGTTTGATGACCCTCTGGCTCACACGCTCTTTACTCACCTGCTCTCACCATGCACAAAAAAGCTGAATTTCTTAATCCATGGGTGAAAAATGTAAAAACAAAAAACGAGCATGGGAGAAATACAGTGATGTCCACCACTGCTGCTTCACCTATCATACTCCCTTCACATAACTTACAGTGATGGGCTGTTTCTGCTGGACATCTGGAAATCCCATCACCTGCCTCCCAGACTGGACTGTACTGTGATTTTCCCCCATAGCCCAAATCTAAAGTCAGATAAACTCTTCCCAGAAATTAGAACTTCAAAATCCTCTTTTAAAGTTACAAACATTTTTTTCCCTTGTTCTGAAATTTTTAGCACAAATGTTGGCATTCTCTCCAATCTAAAGAAAGCTGCAGTAGGCAAAACTGTTCAACTGGATATTTGGGAGTGGGTCGGGGAGTAGAAGGATTTGTTGAAGATATAGATTATAACCTTCCAGTGAACCGTTCTCAGCTTCCCCCCTTTCAGATGATACACATATTTCATAAAATAAGTCCCTTCAGTGAAGACATGCTGGCTCTACGTGGCAGTGTACCAGATGGTATGCAAACCAGCAGCTAGACAAATAGAATTTAATTACCTATCAAGAGCAGTGGAGCAGCACTGGGAGACTTACACAGAATGCCATGGGGGGATATTAAGAGCCATGTTTATGCACAAACACTACAAGGCGAATCGAAGACACCTCTCCCCACTGTCCTGTTTAAATTGTTCCTTTTCTTTGGGCCAATGAATAACCAATTGTTCCTCTAACAGCCACTGCCACTTCACCTGAATGAATAATAATTCCACATGTGCCTCTTCACTTGTCTCAGGTTATTTCTGTAAAGAAAGTATTTCAAAATATTCACTAATGCATTTGCACGTGCATTTTTAACTCCTGGAATGAAATACCCACCTTGCTAAAAATTAGGTCACAATCTGTTCTCATAAGGTGTTATCTTTTTAAAGAAAATTGGCTCTGTGGAAAAATTAACTCTTTACATGAAACTTTTTTAACTCCAGCTTTCGTGTACCTGTTGATCAGAGATCTTATTTGGCTCTCGGGGAAGGAATAGCTTTCCTTTTCCTGTTTTCTGGAGATGAGGGTGGGGTAGTGTGGGGTGCTGCGAGAAGAAAGTTATGCTGCTATGAAAGAGGGTATAAGCAGACTTGTAGGATCATAGACGTATAAGAAGTTCCAATCTGGTCCAGACTGTAGTACAACAACTACCACTGAAGGCATTTAGGAGGCTCTGGATTTTGCCTGCAGACTCTCCATTTATTTTCTTTTTTTCCTCCTCCTGTCGTTTCAGGAACTACATTCAAGATGGTTTGAGAGCCCAGGATGAGAGATTATGACCAAATCAAGTTGAGAAAGGGATTTTTCCAATAAGGGAGAGACAAAAAAAATCTGTGTCTATTTCCATAAATCTACCAAACATTGTAGAAGTTTGAAGTCTATGCTGTTGCAAAGCATATTTCCTGTCTGGCTGCATATAATCATTCCACTGACTACACCTCCATTATCAGCCATTGGAAATCATGCAGCAGGAGAGCCTGCCCAAGGTCATTATCTAAAAAGAATGAACTACTTGTTTAACAAAGCCATAATGCGAGCATTATATTCTGAACCATATTTTATAGTATGAACCTGATTTAAATTCAAGTGCCATTGCCTGCAATTCATTTTTTAAAGTAATGCCGCTACTTCTATTGTCACAACAGATCCTTCACCCCGTGTTGTTTAATAGTGTGTCACTAATGTGTCATACCCTTTATTTTTTCTTTTCAATGTAGTTTAATAAAGTTTTCCCTCACTGCTCAGCAAAATTTAATACATAATATCTTAAGACAAGCACATTACATAAGCTTGTATTTTATGTTGAGGCTCCTACTTTTTATGTCTTACTGTTAACCAAGTCGATAAATCATACATGGCTTCCATGAATTCAGAATGTTCAGAATGATAGATAATAGCAGGAACATTCTTAAGGCAAGAAATAATTCTTTTAAAAAAGCTTTTAACATTATACATCTACAAAAGGAAAAGTTTGTTCATGATTTTAGGTGTCCATTCTAAAGGTTTGATTGAAGGAGGCCTGACTTTCACAGGCTGAATCCTCATAACCGGGTACTCAAAAGCAGAGGCTCCCACAATCAGTTGTCACATTGCGCTACCCTGGCAGAAGTCAATTGTTAGAAATTCACTGGGAATCATTTATCATTGTGCCCTTCAACACCATGTTAGTGAGCAAATCTTGCAGCAATGTTACAAAACATGTACAAAATGTCAGTATTAAAAAAATACAGCAAGTAATATGATAAGCAATAAAAAATAATATAGGCTGTCTAGAAGTGTTTGCCACTGTAATGCAACTAATACCTATATAATCACTGCTCCTCTGGCTGGAGTACTAAGCTCCTTTCAGGAGTAATTCTGTGAGTTCAAGAGTAGTTCTGAGTTCTTGTTCAGTATATTCACCGATGACCTGGAAGAAGTGATGGCGTGTGCCATCAGCAAGTTTACTGATGACACAAAACCAGGAGGAGTGGCTGACACACCAGAAGGCTGTGCTGCGATTTTGTGAGATCCGGACAGGCTGGACAGTTGGGCAGAGAGGAACCTCATGAAGTTCAACAAATGCAAGTGTAGAGTCCTGCACCCAGGGAGAAATAACCCCATGAACTAGTATAGGTTAGGGCTTGGCCTGCTGGAAAGCAGCTTCACAGAGAAGGACCTGGGAGTCCTGGTGGACAACAAGCTAACCATGAACCAGTAGTATGCTCTTGTAACCAAGAAGGCCAATGGCATCCTGGGGTTCATTAAGAAGAGTATGGCCATCAGGTCGAGGGAGGCTCTCCTCCCCCTCCACTCTGCCTTGGTGAGGCCACATCTGAAGTACTGTGTCCAGTTCCAGGCTCCCTAGTTCAAGAGAGACAAGGAACTACTGGAGAAAATCCAGTGAAAGGCTACAAAAATGATAAGGGAACAGGAACATCTCTTTTATGAGGAAAGGCTACGAGTCCTGGGGCTGTTTAGCCTGAAGGGAAAGCTGAGGGGGGATCTTATCAATGCTGATCAGTATCTAAAGGGTGGCTGTCAAGAGGATGGGTCCAGTCTCTTTTCAGAGGTGCCCAGTGACAGGACAAGGGGTAATGGGCACAAACTGAAAGCTAGGAAGTTCCATCTGAACATAAGGAAAAACTTTGAGTGTGACAGAACCCAGGAACAGGCTGCCCAGAGAGGCTGTGGAGTCTCCTTCCCTGGTGATATTCAAAACCGCCTGGACATGATCCTGTGCAACCTGCTCTGGGTTACCCTGCTTTAGCAGGGGGATTGGACTAGAAGATGTCCAGAGGTCCCTTCCAACCCCTACCATTCTGTGGTTCTGTGATTCAACAAAAGCTCATTTCCAATGGACTTGTGATTTCTTGACTGTGTGCTCCCAGAAAGAGGTGTCTCCTCCATGAGTAGATGCTACATAAAACCTCTTCTCCCTATGGCTTGTCCAGTGTTTAACAGCTGAGTGCAAACTGACTCTCCTTTTAAGGAGAGAGGATGACCGTGTGTCTCCACCTTGCGTAATGACTCCTGTTTTCACAAAACCAGGGAAATATAATTCCTTCTGATATTTTCACTCCCCTGTCAAATTTGGTGGAAACTGAACTGAAGTTTTTTGTGGGAGAGAAGAAAGAGGTAGCTATACGCACAGGACACAGGTCTCATAAATCTCTGCCTTAAAAGCACATCACGTGAGATTTCCAGTTCTGATTTTCTGGGAAGATGCTGTCTCCGAACACCTAGAACTATTTCAGCACTGCTGTAGGTTGTAACAGTATACAAATCCCTCCTAACATAATTTAAGAGAGAGTGAGAGAGAGAAATAACTCAGCTCCCTATGAGAGTGCCTAAAAAATGAGACTTTCAAAACTGAATGTTCAATTGCAATTTGCTTATAAAAGAAACAGAACTGCCTTAAAGGAGTCTGGAAAAGGCAATATTTTCAAATAGAGAAATGAGACTCCTTTGTCTTAATCTCCTGTATCAGAAGATTGCATTATTTAGCTGATCCACCGTTCATGAAAGACAGTAAAGTCCATAAGAAACTAATGCATTTATTTTTATACTTCTGGGGCTGTTACACAGCAGTGATCCTCTAACCCTGCGTGCATTCAGAAGCCAAAATACTTGTTGTACTTCATAGTACTGTAGTGACATCAATAAAATCTCACAGCGACCACTTTGCTTGACACCTGTGAGACTAGCAATGGCTTTGACATTCAGCTCTGATTTTCAACTACTATCAACCTGAGTTTCTCCCTCACCCTGCCCCACGTGCCAAAACCTTGCACTTGGAGATTTGTCAGTGGCTCCTGATGAGGGCAGGAATGAGCCCTTACACTGTAGGGTACAAATACCTCCAATAGCCTTGTACAAGTCACAGCATTTTTCAGCTTTGTTGAGAGTGATGGGAATACCGGATGCTCCTAAGCATCTCCTAAAACTCATCCCTTCAGGCTGGATCTTTCAGCCTGGCACCACAGCAAGCAGGATCATACATACAGGCCCAAAACACATCACCAAGCAAGGGTGGCTGGTGAGATCCTAGTCTGGCAATAATTTAAGCATAATATTTCAGTTGTAACTATAAGTGGAACCTTTATGAGCTTGTTCTGGGCACACAAGGTTGCTTCATTGGTTTGGGGTTTTTTTTGTGCTTTGTTTTTTGTTTGTTTGTTTTTAACTTCATATTCATACTAATATTGAGACATCTACTTTTGTGGTGGTGTTTTGTAACAACATGGTGTGCTTTATTTACGACACTTATTTTGTTTAAGCATATTTCCCTCCACCCCCCTACTATGCAGGGCAGTCATAATTTTGGCAGACTTGTTTTCAATCTTCTGTCATATAATTAGACTTTGAAGGCTGGTACTTTATGTGGAAACTGAAGGTGCTTTCGCTTTGAAAAACGTAAGAATTCTTAATAGCTGAAAAGCTCCCTCTGCACACATTCCGTAACATTCTCCCTGAAATACATAATGTTTTTTTAAAAACTCTGATAATCTATGGCTACGGCAAGTTTCACCCCTCTCACAGCTCAGTCATATTTACCACTGCAGTTTAAATACCAGTGTATTCAGCCAGGGAATACAGAATTCAGTTTATGTACAAAGACATGTATTCTCCATTCACCAGGTTGAATTTGTTTCATTACGTAGGGTAATTTAGAAACGTTGTCCTTAGACTTCTGCGTAACTTTGTTCTAGCAGAGTTGGATGCTGTTTTAGCCTTAATTTGCATATCACAGGTAAGCTGACGTAACACATAAACCTGAGCAGAACACAAAATTATTTGTTCAAATTAAATACTTTAATTACATCTATTGACTTTGCCAGTTAAAGAACTGACTTCTCAACACTTAGGCAATCCTTATTTGCAAGAGCAGCCCTATCCTCTCAAATGTAAATTATTGCCTAAGGAGAAACCCTGCCACTGAAGGTTGCTGGCACAGGAACAGAAGGATCTCTGCCCAACTCAGTAGGTAGTAGCTGGTGCTCCAGATCCTGTCCAGAGTAAGCAGTGGACCCTGTACTGAAGGCTACAATCAATATTCACACAAAAAAGTGACAGTTTGCCTGTGCAGAAAAGTCCTTAAATACCCTTATTCAGGCACCATCATTTACTGCTTTTTCTTGCATGGGTCCTCATGCACTGCTCCCTAGCACCACCTGCCCTTCCAAAGTCAAGAGGTACATCTCCTCTCCACTTCACCTGGGGCAAAACAGGGCTCACAGGGACCAGGCAGCGTGATGCACACTTTGCTCTTAGCCTGTTAACTGGATCAGTCTAAACTGGTGGACCTGGGTCATTTTTCAGTGGACTGTATTTCAGAGAACCACAATTCTTTGTCTGAAGCCAGAACAACTTGTTGCTTTGTTGTACTTTGAGTTAATCTCCTCATACAGCACTGCAAGAAAGCAGGAGAGTTGGGTTGACAGAGAAAGCATCAGGCACTGAGGCTTCTTAGCAGAGACACCCCAGTAGTTCCCAGAGCAACCCTCTGCTCCTATCCTGTACAATCTTTGTCCTGATCTGTGTGTGCCACACACATGTGCCAGTCATCCCTCAGCTATAAAACCTGCCATCTCCCTTTATGCCACAAATTCACCCCTGCCCCACTGCTTCCCAGCAGCACCATGTCCCTACATGTGCTCAGAGATGGCTCCACAGCTGATGGATTACCACCACCATTGACCCCCCCATCCCTTTTACATACCCTTCCCCACTAAGCACTTTGCCCCACCTTAGCATAGCAGAAGGAGATGAGCAGCAGCGGGAGCAGATATCCAAAGACAAACGTGCAAACCACATAGACCTTCTTGTGGTGTGGGTTGGGCCAGTGCTCCCAGCAAAAGGTCTGGTTGCTGGCCTCACGGTGGAAGAGGTGCTGGTGCTGAGCCACAGGGGAGGCCATGGCAAAGGAGAGCGCCCAGATGAGCCCCACGCCCAGCAGCGCGTTGCGGGAGATGCGCAAGGCCGAGGAGCGTCGGGAGTGCACGATGGCCACGTAGCGGTCCACAGACATGGCCGAGAGCGTGAAGATGCTCACTAGCATAGAGACAGTGAAGAAGTAGTGGATGAACTTGCAGATGAAGGCGCCCAGCACCCAGGTAGGGAGCACGTAGACCGTGGACTGGAAGGGGATGCAGAAGAGCAGGTAGGCCAGGTCAGCAATGCTCAGATTGAGGATGAAGATGTTGGTGGTGCTGCGACGCTTGCCTGGCTTGCTCCTCGCCAGCACCGTGATCACCAGCGAGTTGCCCAGCACCCCCAGCGTGAAGATCAAGCCGAAGACGATCAAGGTGATGAAGTTCTCGATGCCGATGCCGAAGAGGGGCTTCCCCTCCACCTCCGGGAGCCCGGAGAGGTTGAACGCCCCGCGGGGCGGCTCTGCCCCAGCCCGGGACCGGTTGAGAACCGCCGCCGCGGGCTCCCCCGGCTCCATCCTGCCTTCTGCGCGCCGGCCAAAGTTTCCGCGGGTGGAAAGCGGAGCCGCC